>CM039523.1:15249109-15536240 GCA_022433055.1 Begonia peltatifolia
AAGAGAGAGAGAGAGAGAGAGAGAGAGAGAGAGAGAGAGAGAGAGAGAGAGAGAGAGACCTTCAAGTTTTTGGGATTAAAAGCAGGAGTAATGGCATGTCTGTGACGAACCCAGTCGTCCCCTTCAACCATTACCAATCCATTTCCAAACATAGCATCTCTGTCCTTCTTAAACAAAGTAGGTTTCCCCCAGCTCTTAGCCAGTACTTCTTGAGACATCTTCTTCAAAAATTCTGGGTCTGCTACGTACAAAAATGGCTCTGTCCCTAACCAATACACAAACACTTTCCCTACAAAAAAACACAAACCCATCACTTCAGACTCAGTTTGCGGCTGGATAATCAATACAGCTCGAAAACATGGCGTTAAACAAAAAATTACTTGGTTTTTAACCTTGTCAAAAAATTAGGTTAGGTAGTTAATACAGACATTTTTGAGGAAATTATACAAACGCCCAAATCGCGAGTTTTTAAACTTCAAATAGAAAGTATAATCCTAATGTTGATCAGAATGGAGAGAAGAGAAACTATAGTGTTACCGTAGAGGCTTTGCCATTTGGAGAAGAAGGGAAAAACCAGTGAGTGGATGTCATGGCTAATATCTGAAGATCCAAACGAAGAATTTATGATTTTCCTTTTCATTTCTCGAATGTTTCCGAGAGGGAAAACTGGAGACGGACCTTTAAACCCATTTCTCTTCAATTTCAAGTACTTTTTCATGGGCGAAATCCAGAAACAAAACATTGCTTTTAGAACAAATAATGAAAGCGAGAACACCATAGCCAAGATGAAAGCAGAAAAGTACTGATCCATCTCTCTCTCTCTCTCTCTCTCTCAACACTCTCTCTCAAGCAGAAGCGTTTTGTCTTGTTTGGTTTGAAAAGAGAGAAGAAATGGGTATTTATAGCAGAGATCGAAGGAATTCACTGTTCAAGCACGGCGGCATATTTGACTTGGTCTTTATTTTCTTTCATACATCTTTCCATTAAAACTTAATATTTTTGTCAGAAATTTTCCTTTTTTTAAGGAAATTAATCATCTAATAATTAAATTAAAATGTATTTTTATAAAAACTTTAAGAAAAAAGATCATTATTTTTTCTATTTACCCTTTTAATAAAAAATATATAAAAATAAATAAATCTAGCGACGAAGAAAGAGGCATATCTAGGGTAGAAAATCTAATTTCTCCTGATCCAATCCATATCTACCACGTTAGCAACGTTGACTAATTTCATCAGGTATGACTTGCTCGCTGCCCGTCATTATGAAATTAAATAAATATGGGACGGAGAGATCTTCAATCAACAAAAACAATATTTTTTCTCATTATTAAGAGAAATTCATTTATTTTATATAGAACAATTATTTAAAAGATTTTTTTTAATTTATACCATAAAGTATAAATTTTTGTTAAAACAAACCATAAACTATCAATTCTAATAAACCAAAGCTTAAACTATCCAAATTTTAACAAATTAAAACTTGGCAAACTGCCAATCATCGTCTATTTATCGAGAACAGATGGTCGATCTAAAAGAAAAGACGTCCGTTCTTAAAATAATTAAGAACAGATGGTTATCACATATTTACACATCATAAGAATATAATATAAAAATTTTCATAATTTTTTAATACTTATACAATTTATTATAATTTTTTTACATATATTTTATAAAATAATTAATTAAAATTCTACACAAATATACACGAGCTACACATAGAACACACAAACACATGGAACACTCCAAACAGCCGTACAAATGAGAACGTTGTGATAACATCTTTAATATGCAATTATTTTAATCATAGTACATTTTTAAGTAAAGTAAAAATTAGACCTTGAGCTTAGAAAAATATATATTAATGATATGTTAATATTAAGAGATTCTTGGGAATTCGATAGTAGCTACAAAGAAGTATCATTAAATTAAACATCCCATTATTGGCTAATATATATATATATATATATATTTTATGTTCGTGTGTTGTTTTTTTGAATAATCTTAGGAGACTTTGCTTAAATTTGATAATTAAAATTATAAGAAAACATAAATAGTTAGAGATTAAATGTAAAGTTATAAGTTGACGAACGCATATACATCATCACACAGTCGGAATTCTCTTCATTAATTCAAAATTTATTGCATTAAAAACTATGTATTCAAAGGTCAATCTCGAATCATTTGGTCTGGATCATTTCACGTACTTTTTATTTTTTTTAATATTTATTATATTCATAATTCTATTTAGAGTAAATCTATTAAGATATTCTCAGTGACTTAGTACCGTGTTACTTTGACTAGTTACGATATAGAAAATGAATATTAAATTAATCGTGAATTCACATTAAAATAAAACGATACATCATTAAAACTGTATATTATATGATAATCCGCATAACCCTAGAATCTAATATAAATCTATTTTCACATTAAGGTTCATATTTCAAATTAATTAATTTTTCTCATTGACTTTAAAAATTTCTTGAATTCTTGCTGCCAAATGGATGTAGACCATTTTAATCACTCAAAAAGAGAAGTTGAATGGTCGGCATACACGTGTGGATAAGTGGATTACCCTTTAATTAGCTATTTTTTGACATAATTATTTATGCTTATGGTGAGGATTGTTCGAAAATAAATTCATGTTTAAGTATTTCGCTATCAACTAAGAGTTAGATTGGATGGTCGGGTTCTCATTAAAGATTTGGTCGTTCAACTTGGCATTTCTATTGGAATCGATTCCAGGTCGAGACACTTATTAACAGTTATTTTTTTTATTTGCTCTGGTTATTCGTTACAATTAGTTTTCTTTTCTGTTGTGACAATTTGGCTTCTTCGAAAGATTAACAATGCGGAACAGTGCGCGTTTCTTTGATTGGAATTTGCGTATTTGTTCGATTTTCTACTTTTTATTCGTTCTTGTAGGTTTACGTTTCTTTGATTGGATTCTGTTGATTTTGTTATTTGGGGATTATTTGATTCAGTTGGTTTGGTTGGATTATTCGTGGATTCTGTTGATTTCTTTGTTTTCTCATTATGTATGGTCGTAAGAATGATTCTCTTTAGTCGATTAGTGTCCAATTGGATGGTCAAAATTACTCGTATTAGAGTTATGTTATGAAGAATTTCTTGGACGAAAAATCTATGTGGGGTTATGTCATAGGTGTACGAGTTATGCCTACAGACAGTAAGACCACTAACTATGCTACCTTACTAGAAGTTCGGGAGTCTAACAATTCAAAGATTACTACGTGGATTAAAAACTCTATTACGCACTCCATTGGTGTTCAATTGAAAAAGTATGAGACTGCTCAAGACGTCTGAGATCATTTGGTTAGATTATACACACAGTCTAACTTTCCTAAACAGTATCAATTGGAGACAAACATTCGAGCTCTTCAACAAAAAGATATAAGTATTCAAGATTTTTATTATGTCATGTCAGCATTATGGGGCCAACTGGCATTAACAAAACTATTAGAATTGCGCATATTCTCAGCTTACAAGAGCATGACATGAATTATGAAAAAACTTTTGCCTTTATTACAAAGATGACGACTGTTTGCACCATGATTGACATTGCCTATGTTCGTTGATAGAGAATATTTCAAATGGATGTCAAGAATGTCTTTTTGACTGGTAATATTCATAAAAAAATAGTCTATATGATGCCCTTTCCTGGTGTCGCTCATAGATCTAGTGAAGTTTGTCGACTTCATAAGGCTCTTTATGGTCTCAAACAAGCACATCGTGCTTGGTTTGAGAACTTCTCCACAGTGATCCCTTCACTTGATTTTTGTCATAGTCATCATAATTCCGCATTGTTGTTAGGCATACGAGTGCATTTCATATTTTGTTATCCTTGTATGTTGATGACATGATTATTACTAGTGATGATTGTGATGTGATTGAATATTTAAAATTTGAGTTAGTCAGTTGTTTTGCTATGAAACATTTGAGTTTGCTGCGTTATTTTCTAGGCATTGAGGTCGTTTATTCCCTAAAAGGTTATCTTTTATCGCAGTCAAAATATATAGCTGATCTTTTTGAGCGTGCACGTCTCACTAACAATAAGATTGTTGATACTCCTCTTAAAACTAATGCTTGATACTCTTTGTTAGATCCCGATTTATATCAAACTGTTGTTGGTAGCATAGTTTATCTTACTGTGACTCGTCTAGAAATTGCTAATGTTGTTCATGTGGTTAGTCAGTTTGTTACTGCTCCTGTTCATTGGGCTGTTGTTCTTCGTATTCTCAGGTACCTTCGAGGTACTCAGTTTCAGAGTCACTTGTTCCCTTCTATGTCATCTCTCGAGTTGCGTACATACTCTAATGATGATGGGGTTGGTAATCCTACCGATCGCAAGTCCATCACTGGATTCTGTATTTTTTTTTGGGTGATTCACTTATTTTATGGAAGAGTAAGAAACAAAATATTATTTCTCGATCTTCTATAGAAGCTGAGAATCGTGCCATGACCTCGACTACTTGTGAGATTGTTTAGTTACGTTGATTGCTTGCGAATATCAGTGTTTATCTTTGTCGTTCTATTCCATTACATTGTGACAATCAGAGTGCTATATAGATTACATGTAATTCAATTTTTCATGAGCGAACCAAATATATTGAAATTGATTGTCATGTCACCCGCTATCATCTTCCGCTCAGCACCATAACCTTGTCTTTTGTTTCTTCTTCTTTACAAATTGCTGATTTGTTTACTAAAGCATATTTTACCTCGCGATTTTGTTTTTTGTCTAACAAACTCTTAATGCTTATAGTTGTCGTATCGTAAGTTTGCGAGAAGATGTTAGCATATATTATTATTATTAGTAGTAGTTTTTTAGAGTAGTTTAGTAATTTTATTATTCTCTTTGTTTACCATAACTATATAAATATCTTTATATGTATCTTTTCATTAATTGTTAATTTTGCATCTCAATTTCTTCAAATTGTGACCATATTTGCAATTTTATGAGTAAGGCTATTATTTTACCAACTAATCAAATGAACAAATCGTGAGTAATCCTTTGAATTAAGATTTAAGAGGACATCATAAACTAGTTCAATACTAACTATAAACCGCTTGCTAAACTCGCTACTATTGTTTATCTAAAAATAAAGAAAATAAAAAAACACGTAAACACCACATAGTTAATAAAAATTAAAATATGTAATGAAGTAAAGTTCCACCATTTGACACCATTAATTTAATTAAAATATTTGTTTAAATTAACTTATCATGGTGAATGGAGGGGTCAAAATATTATTAAAAAAAATAAAAAAAAGAAGAACACTGACAAAGTTCAAGGTTAAAATATGATTTCCTTTCGTTGACATAATTGTAACATTCAAAACATGCATGCTAATTTTTAAAGTTTTTATTCTTTAAAAAAATTAATTTATTACTTAAAAAATGATAATTTTTATCATTATTTTATTGAGTTTGATAAAAACAATTTAACTTTCGTTTTTCACGTGCAAAAAAGTACTTGAAAACTCATACGAATTAATATTATATTAATTAATAATAAAAATTTTAAGGAAAATGTTTTATTTGTTAATAGTGCGATCAGAATACTAACTATGCTACAATGTATTAACTTATTCTTTCAAGTGTAGGAAAGAAGAGTAAAACTAAAATTACCTTATCATTTTACACTCTAATGTCACGTGTTGACATATTGTTTCATTGATCGGCATAATTATTATTTTATTTTAATTATTTACGTTAATTAATGAGTGACATGTAAACGTTGCTTTATGAGATAAGATTAAATTATATAATTAAAGGGTAAACATATTATTATCTTCGGAATAATAGAAAAACTATATCCATTATTGATTGAAAAAACCTCATCTCCTTGTATGTTGTAGTAAAATTATGGTTTTCATTTGAATATAATAACTATGAATTGGAAATTAATTTAAAGTTTAAATTGAATTGACATTTGAAAGCTTATGAATCTCGTGTTTGATTTTAATAATGATCTTATAAACCACAAAATTTGAACGGGTTTCAAAAAACTAATATTCAATAATCACCTACGTCACAGATTACCTAAAAAGAAATTCGATCATCTTTTTTGAAAAACTCTCGGAATTAAACCCTAGGCCACGATCACTAGTAATTGACCATGTTATTTTATATGTTCCTATTGGAAAAACCGAAATAATTATGCACGAGCGAGTCGAACTATACGATACATTGTCATATATCAACTGCATTCTTAAAATAATCTCTAGTTAACGAAGACTCTTTGATAAAGAGTCGATGACAAATCACTTAACGCTAGCCCATTAAGTTTGCAATCCCGTTTATTTCAATACAGCTTCGTACCGAGAGACTATCAACAAACTAACCACTTTAACACAAGTTATAGAAGACATCAATGACAATATGTGTTTGATTTTATTCCTTGCATATTTAAACACTATCTAATTTGAATTTGGAGTATGTTTAGATCGTTTTAATATACATTACCCGGGTTTCAATTCGATTGAATTATTTCCTTAGTGTGAGATATTTGATATTAATTTTTTTTAAAAATGTGAAACTCAGTATATTTAGAAAGTTTAGACCTCCTTTTTTATTGTTTTTAATCACTTGCCTTTATTAGAATTTAGAATCAAATTTTCCTTTTGATTTGACAATTCTACTAGAGTTTCTTTTTCGTGAATAAATAGGTTTTCATGGTTCATACGTTTCCCCATAACGGCAGAATTAACAAAATTATTTTTTTTTATTAATTTCAGGATTTATTTATTAAAGAAGATAAATTATAATTAACTTAAACATCCACTTATATTAATATAATCATTTTATGGAAATCAAATGGACGGTGTTCCTATCATAGCTCAGCACCTGGCACCCCTCGTGTTATATTTCTAACACGTGGATATTTGCCCACAGGGTTCACTGTCCGACAATTATTTAGCAAAGTCGACAACATTTGATAGGTGATATGACATTTATTTCTTCCAATTTTAATTAATATATACGAAATTGTTTTATAAATATATTCTTTCTGTTTATTTATATTGTTATTTAATTTATTGCATGTCATTGGGAAAACGCATCGTGACAACTCAACATTTAGTTCCATGAAGTAATTTTTCCATCTCCTCAAACTATAAAACAACTTCTTAAATTACCACATTATCTTATAAAAATGTGACATTTTTTAATTATTTTATTAATAGAGTGAGAGAATTTTTCTCGTATTTATACATGACCATTTATTTTGATTCTATCAATGTGAGATAACACTCGTCCATACATTTAGCGTGATAGATTTTATTTCATTCACGTTTAACGTACTTAATTAGTACTTACATCGTACAGATTTAGTTTTAATATCATGATAGAAAGTGAGAAGATGCTCTAAAAGATAACTCGAATAGTGAAAAAATTCTTCTTATATTTATATTGTTTTGTCGTAAAAATGATGATTAGGGAATAAGAAGTCTAATTTGTCAACACTTGATCATAGATAAGTTTTAAATGTTCAGACAACGAAACATCATGTGTAGTTAGAAATTGTGCAGTTTGCCACATCCGTCTTCGAATTGACGGATTGATATTGATGTTTTGTCTTTGTGCCACCAATTTCTTCACCAAAAAAAAAAAATAATTATGAGATTTTTTACAATAATTCAAAATTTTTTTTAATTTAAGTAGACATATTATTAGAAACATTATAAGAGATTATTGTAATAAATATCACGTCAAATATTATCACAATAGAAAAGATATTATAAAATTATGACAATTATCGTGTAAATGTTAGAATAGCCAGTGTGAGAGTGCAACTCATAGTAATGGAATGCACAATCGTATATCGCGTAATAAAGTAAAAAATACATAGTTTATAAGTTCTCCTATTTACTTCGTACGGTTTATTTTTGAGCTAACGTCAGTAATAAATCTGTGCAGATTTTAGTTCAAAACAGATAATATTATATTATGAGCACTCAGGGACGTTTCAAAGATCCTCCTCATATAAATAATGTGTATAAATGGATAAATGCAATTGTTTGCATGACAAATTCGAATAATAATGTTTGAATTAGGTAATTTATTTCAACGTGACATGCAAAATTAGAACATTTAGGTACAAGGTTAGCTTATATGGGCCCGATAAGGCCCATTATTGGTCTAGCAGCCCCAACGAAACAACGCTTCCTAGCCGCCCCTCTTCTCCGTTTAGGGCTTGCTGGTTTCATGAAGATCGAGAGAGATCCTGAGTGAAATTTGAGCTCGGAGGGAAAGCTTGTGGGAGAAAAGGGAATCCGGGAGGGGTGAGCTCGGAGAAAGGTCGGTGGAGCCCGGGAAGGACAGAATTAGAGAGGTCGACGTGGACATAGTCTGAATATTGTTCTGCTCAGTTCAGTTGATTTGATACTGCTGTTGTTGGATAGTCTTAATTCGGTGGAGATGGAATTTGCACCATCTCCATTGAGTGATTGTGGGAAGACTGTAATTCTGCGGTTGTCTCCACTTCATCAAGTGCTCCATTATCGATTATCCCACCATTTGAAAAAATCTACCCTTCCATTTTTATGCCAATTTGATTGTCGGGAGAGGAGGACTTTATATATAAAGACCCACCAATTTCAAAGATAGACTGAGTTGTTTTAGAAGCAAGCCTAACCTTGTAGTTGCGACCTAAGATTGCAGAAGCTTAGATTGCAGCAGGTACTCTCAATTTATTCTGCAATTGCTCAAATTTTTTTTTTTTTTTTTTATTACAGTGTGTTAGATTATCTGGGTTAGATTTACTTGAAAAATCTTGCGGTAAAAAAACCCGACGAAATAAGAAATTCACTGTCAAAATCATGTTTGACTAACTTTAATATTGAAACATATGACCGGAAATTCAACTCACACCAAATTCTTACATTTAAGTGTGAAATTTATGAATTTTAACGGGGAGAAACCATCGAGTTTGGGAAATGGGTCAGAATTATCTGGAATCGAATCATTTCATCGGGAGATTATCCAAACTTTAAGATTTGTGAAACTAAAATCAGAGATGATGATGCTAAAATAGAATCTGGACGAGCAAATTGAAGTCATCACACCTTGAGAGGAAAGATGTGAGAAGTCAATACAATTTATGAGCTATTACTCAAATTTTGCCTACTTCACTCCCACACTACCGCAGTTCAATTTGTATCGAATTGAGTGGATTAAGAATTTATGATATAATTATCGACCTTTACTTGTTTTATTATTTCATTCTTTGATAATAGTTCATTGGCTGTGCTCAATCTACAATTAATCGTGCACTTATCAAATTACTATCATCGAATAATGCTCGAGTAAAGGTCCCAAGTAAAAATCAAGTGTCAATAGTATCTAGATATTGGATTGTTTGCAACTATTAATGATTCGAGATAGTTATGAATCCTTGTAAATGAGCATATATTTTCTAAGTTGTTTTTAGATTTTTGTATTTACATTGATATTCTATTATTACAACCTTGTAACCAACCTGGGTCTGAGAATTATTTTTTCTACCAACCTTACTCGAGGTTAAACCCGACCTGGGTCTAATGAGATTCCAACAACCTCATGTGGTCGGAGGCTTACAGACCCAACCTTAAATCATCCTTTGAAGGGTGGACCCGGCCTTACCCGACCTAGGCCTCGTTGCAACAAGTTGGCTCAACCCGACGACCCTTAGCATCCTTACTTCCACGGAAGTCCTCTTCTTAGGTTTGGTACCCAGTACCCTTTCCGCCTAACAAAAATAGCTTAAAACTTCTTGTTGTGAATCTAAGAGCATTAGAAAACTATCTATTGATTTTCAACTAATAAATAAATAAATAATAAAATGGAATGATCAAACCCTTGCCCTAATCAAGTTCATGTGTAATTAACCCTTGCATAGCCTCTAGCTCAGTTATTACAGACCCATTTATTACAACTTAGCAGGCTTTTGTTAAGGCATCTGTCAAATCATGCTTACTTTTAGCAACCAATCTTCATTAATTCTAAAGTCTCCTTTATATAATTTCGTTAAATATAAAATTTTAGAGGGATTTTCAAGTATTTAAATAAAAATAATTGATTTTTGTTTTTTGGAGAATTTTACATATATTGAGGAATATATGTTGAGGATTGTGTTTTACTTAAATTTTTATTTTAATTTCATTAAAATGCTTCCAAAAAATTATTTATTTTGTCCAAATATTGTCAATAATTTATAATGGCCCCTAGTCATTAATGGGCAATTTCAACTTAGTTAACAACTTAACAAGAATAAATTTGAGAGAGTATTATTGTCATGGTTGGAACTTTTATTACTTGTCTTGAATTGTTAACTAACTATCGGTAGTCAACTATCCCGTAAGGGGGCAATATCAAATATTGATTTATCACGGGTTATTATATTAAGATAAAGGACAAATTAAATCGTAAATTACGTGCTTCGTTCAACTTAAATTTAAAATTTTGTTTTTAAATAAAATGAACTTCAAAATTTTGGTTACGGTAAACTTAAATTTTTTTTAACAAAATGAATGTTGAAGTTTGTACAGTGGACAAATTAGATCACTCTCGATTTTGTTACGATCATAACTAAATCAATCTGATAATATAACATAACTATATATTACAAAATATAGAACAAAACTAATCAACGGCACCCCCAAACTGAATCGAAGCCATCTAAAACCGATCAAAACCTTAGTCCAAATCGACTCAAACTAAGTAAAATTCAAAAAAATCAATTTGAGATTCATTTTGTTCGCGATGCAAAGTTCGTATTCGTTGTTTAAGCTGAATAAACCTCAAAATTCAAAGTTAATTTTGTTTAAAAAAAAAGTAATAAATCCTAATTTTAAATGTAGCATTACGGTGCCCACACACCATATGCCTAAAATTTGACCAAGGAGTAATGATTATGGCACTGCTAATTTAGAGACTATAAAACCCCCCTCGTGTTTCAAAGTAGTAAAGCCAAATTACACTGCTTAAACCCTAAGTTTCTCCTCTCTTTTTTCTCTGGTTGAAGAAGCTGAGGAAATGGCTTTGAAGACCTTGGAAATCTTGCTTCTTCTTGCACTTGCTCTTTCTGTTCAAGGAGCTCTAGGTATTATGTCTTTAGCTTACTCGTAATTTAACTTCCGGAAATAACTTTTCTAACGTATTTTTTAGTTGGTGTAAACTTCGTTGGGATGTGTTGAATTTCTAGATGATAATATTTTTTTTTTTTTTTTTTTGCAAAAAATGATAAAATATCATAGACTGCGAAAAGTTGGAGCCAGGAATATGTGCATTTGCAGTGTCGTCGTCAAGCAAGCGATGTGTGTTGGAAAAGCAAGTGAAGAGGAGCGGGGAGGAAGCATATACATGTCGAACATCAGAGATCGAAGCAGATGGATTAAGTAATTATGTCGAAACCGAGCAATGTGTTCAAGCTTGTGGAATCGACCGGAAAACTCTTGGGATCTCATCGGATTCCCTCTTGGACACTTCCTTTACACAAAGGCTTTGTTCTTCTCCTTGCTATAAGAATTGCCCTAATATTGTTGACCTTTACTTTGATCTTGCTGCTGGTGAAGGTAAAATATATCTTAGCCCTCTTTGAAAATCAAAATTTTAAAATAAATATTTTTTGGTTTTTTTTTTTTTTCAAATTTAAAGACTTTCCCATCTAAAAATAATTTAAATATTTTGTAGAAATTGATTGGAAGAAGAATATTTAAGTATTTCCTTTTAAATTAATTTATTTTTTCTTTTGAAGGATAAATAAATTATCTGATTTCTAAAATTACTTTAAAAAATAACCTTAAAGAACTAATATATAAACAAAATCTAACAATCATACCTCAAATTTCACAACCAAATGTTTATTTTTATTTATTTTGCTCTTTTTATTAAAAAATAATCTCCATTTCATAATTTAAATGTTTATGTTATTCCTTCTTGTAATATATTTTAACAAGCTCTAAAACAAGTTATTTATTAATTAAAAAAAAAACAAATTTGTTTTATATACATTACCCGAAAACAAGATTGCCCATGCACTAAAATATAAAATCCTTTCGGGAAAAAGCAAAGACATTTGGCTACGCGTTCGTATTGCAAACTTTTTGGGGCGAACAATTCGAATTATATCTAATTATATTATTTTATTTTAATTTTTTTTTTAGGAGTGTTTCTTCCTAAACTCTGCGAAGTACAAGAAGGTAGAGAAGGTCGTGGAAGAGAAATGGGTGAGATCAGAAGCTCTGGTTTTGCAGTCAACCCCAACAATGGCGATTTAGTGGTTGCACCAGCTGCTTCTCCAACTCAATTTCCTGTTTAATTTATATTTATGTTTACAATAATTCTAAATAAACAATATTAATAAAGCTTGTCTAAAGTTCAAAATAGCTTTTTTGTTTAAGCTACTTTTTCGTAATAAATTTAAATAAAAAGTCTACGTTTTACTAATTTCATAATTTTTTTTAAACATGAATTTATTTATAAAGAAAATAAAAATTATTTATGGAATTATATTAATGATGGAGTTACCTTACAATTAATTGTTATAATTAGTAATTGTTTAAAGCTTAAATAGTCTAATTAACCATGCTTAGAAACAACAAAACAAATAAATATAGTATTCATTTTTTGTTGTTAAAATTCAATACAACAGTTATTTACTTATGATAAATTCTAATGATAAATGATTGTGACAAACAATCATTTGGGAAAAAAAAAAAAAGACAACCTAAGATAAAAAGAGTTTTGCTAAATGGAAGACAATTACAACCCGAACATAATGTTACAGTTTGGTTAAATAATATAATATTATCCATTTTGAATATTGTTACACATAATTTTATTCTTAGATTTGATTCCAAAAGATTTTATAGTAATTGAATATGCAATTTTAGATACGAATCAATCGCTCTAATCGGATTGTGTACCCTCTTATTCTAGATAAGATTCTCCTAGATAATCTTGATTTTGGCTCATGCTGGCACAAAACAGGACGGATTGCTATAATATTCTATAATAAGTCAGGTTGAAAAGATTACAGTGCAACAAAATTAAATTTTGTTTTCCAATAGTTTGTGATAGTAGCAAAAGATAAGATCGATAGGCCCGAAACCACCCATAAACTCTACACAACACTGCAAATACACAATCAACTTCTCTTATTTGTTCGTAATTTTTTATACGTGACGTAAATCTCTATATTAATTTGTTTTTATACTATTAGTTGACATGACGAAACCATACACACACTAATCCAAAATATCTCCATCGTATACGTCGCACGTGAAATCTTTTTACCGGATTGCGTTCACAGTAACAGTAGAAAATTGAGGGTTAATACTAATAGTTACTATAAAGAAGTGGATGTGTTAATCCACTTGTAATGAACATAATTATCTCAACGAAGATGTCAACGTGTTTAATCCACTGGTAATGAACAAATTCTATGTCAACTAAGAATTTATGCCAACAATTTTGACCAAAAAGTCTCCTAACACTCTACAGGTTTTACAAATACAATATATTCATTAAAAAATAATTAATTCTCTCCAAAAAAACTCATTTAATATAAAAAATATTATAAATTTATTAAAACTTTGTCATTAACTTATATATTAAATCTAACGTATAAATATTATGTTTTTCATTTAGTCAGATATTATAATTCAATTTTTAATATTTTTGTCAATTTATAACACGATTTAAACTCTATCGATATCCTATTTGACAATTTCGAATTATGTAAATCACAACAAATTGACATCAAAATAAAGAAGATTTCCTCTACATATAAAAGAAATTTGATCGTTACGAATGTAAAGGACGAAAATTTTCATTTCTTTAACCAACGATTGAAAATTTATCGAGTTCTAGACAACTTACTGAAACTATACGGCAAAAAATCAAATTTTTCGAAAACGAGAATCAAAAGAGAAGAAATTTTCAACGAGCATACACACACGAACATATTGACAACCAAATTCAAAGCAGAATAAATTGACTACTAAAATCCCATGAACAAAGAAATGAAATAGACCATAATTAAGACTTTTGTTTTGTTCATCAAGAAGCAAAGTCTTAGGCAACCCATAATTAGAATATCAAACAAGGCAACTACCCTCTACCAAGGGCGAGGATAAGCCATGACCCTCTAATTTTCAAGCTTTTTATGATTATCAGACTAATTTAATAATATTATTTTAATTAATTATTCACTTAACAGTTCTATTATTCCATTGTATGGATTTCTGAATTTATTAATTTGTAATAAAATAAATAATTCTAAACATTCTTAAGCTGTCTCCGACTAAAAAGTCCAGATTAAACGACCCCTTATTTTAATCTCACACTATAAACACTTAATCTCCCACCACCTTTAAGTTTTTAAAAAAAATATTCTAATTTTATATGTTAATCTAATATTTTAAATTATTATTCATTCCTTAGTTAAATAATTTTCTTATTTGATATGGAAAATAGTTGAAAATCGAAGGTCAATTTTGGACTGACTGGGACAGTGGGTAGTGTATGACTTGAAATATTCAACTACTTGACTGCATCTCAATATTATATTCGATAAATATGTGCTTGCAATTTATTTATTTAAATTAGAAAATCCCAAGTCAAAACTTGGAGTATAAATTCATTTATTAAATTAATAAATAAGGGAATAATATCTCCATAACCAATTGAATTTCTCCACGCAAGCAATTTATTCCTCGACCGACTTAAAATAATTGGATAATTGTTACTAATAGTAATAAATAAAAGTTCTTGTAATTTAATAATAAATTAAAGTCCTATAGTACAGGACATGAGCAAAACGACGATGGACCGGGTCTGGTATGGCCCACACGGGGAAGTGGAAATATCGAGGAGCAAGATTAATGTTTAATTACCAATTAATTCTTAAAATTGAATAATTAACAACTTAGTTAAATTATTTTGCTCGTTACCTATTTCTATTCTAGGGTCTCACCACGTGGCGTACTTCGATTAAGAACTAGAATGCGGAACTTACTATACTACCCTTAGCAGTTTCTATATAAAGCCCCTTCGCAATTTATGGGTCCGTCAATACTTTCTCATCGTTCTCGGTAGGATACAGATTTCGTGCACGGTTTTCCCAGAGAAAAATGGAGAGCTCTACATTGTCTGGCTTGATGAAAATGGTGGCTCAAGAGTTCCCGACTCGCTGGGCTCTTTCAGTCACCGGAAAATTCGAATTAACGCATTCTCGGCTTCAAGAACTCGTAGAATCGGCCGCTTCAAAACTGATAGCCGGTAACGTCAAGCCAGGCGATGTGGTCGCCCTCGTTTTTCCGAATACCGTCGAGGTAGCTTTGATTTTCTCATTGTCTAGAGTATCCGTGATTTCTGTTTTATTGTTGAGAAAATTGCCGAGAAATAGTTAGAATTAGGAAATTATTGACAATAAATCTGATTATTACATTTAGGCGGTGCTATTTTGCCGCTAATTTTAATTTAAATTGTTCTGTTGATGAAAGAATTCAATGTGTACTTTTTTCAGTTTGTGATTTCGTTTTTGGCTGTGATCCGAGCACGAGCGATGGCGGCGCCATTGAATGCAGCGTACACTGCCGAAGAGTTCGAGTTCTACTTATCTGACTCCGGTTCCAAGCTTCTACTAACCTCTATAGAAGGAAATACCTCGGCTGAAACCGCCGTTTTGAAGCTCCAAATTCCATGCGCCACCGTACTTCTTTCTCATTCAGACGCCGATGTAAACATTTCCTTGCCGGGATCAGACCGGTTCGCCTCCTTAGCTGACTTCGTAAACCTGCCTTCCGACGCTGCGCTGTTTCTTCACACTTCCGGCACCACTAGCCGTCCTAAAGGTGTTCCGTTAACTCAGTTCAATTTGGCTTCGACGGTGAAAAATATAAAATCGGTTTACAAAATCGTGGAATCCGACTCGACTGTGATTGTTCTTCCGTTATTTCACGTACACGGTTTATTAGCCGGATTGCTGAGCTCACTAGGCGCTGGAGCTGCCGTTGCTCTCCCGGCAGCCGGCCGATTCTCCATATCATCTTTTTGGTCGGACATGCACCGGTACGAAGCCACATGGTACACTGCCGTCCCGACGATTCACCAAATCATATTGGACCACCATTCGATTCATCCGGAACCCCTTTACCCAAAGCTTCGATTCATTCGAAGCTGCAGTGCATCTCTTGCTCCGGCCATCATGACCCGACTTGAGGAAGCATTCGGGGCTCCAGTGTTAGAGGCCTACGCGATGACGGAAGCGACCCATCTCATGGCGTCAAACCCGTTACCAGAAAACGGGCCACACAAACCCGGGTCGGTCGGGAGACCCGTCGGGCAAGAAATGGTGATATTAGATGAAAATGGTTTGATTCAGGAGAAAGAAATCAAAGGGGAGATTTGCATCAGAGGACCCAATGTGACTAATGGGTACAAAAACAACGCTCAGGCAAATAAGAGTGCGTTTCAGTTCGGGTACTTTCACACCGGAGATATCGGGTATTTTGATTCGGATGGGTATTTGCATCTCGTGGGTCGGATCAAGGAACTCATTAACCGTGGAGGTATCTTAATTCTGGTAGATTTTAGGTACAAGATAGTTGGATTAAATTGTTTTAATTTTTTTAAATTTTAATAGGAGAAAAAATATCACCGATTGAAGTAGATGCAGTTCTGTTGTCTCACGAAGACATTGCGCAAGCCGTTGCGTTTGGAGTACCTGATGAAAAGTATGGCGAGGAGGTAACCTTCGAACCAACTCTGCTTCCTTTTCTGCCTTTTTTGGATGTTTGTGCTTGGAAATAATGATTGCAGTCCTACGCCAGCTCTGCTACGTAACTGGCCTGCAATCTGCATGAGTAGAAGAATTAATTGTTATACTTAGTTAGGCTTATATGCCAAAATCTACTTTCGTTTCTTGGAGTTTACTTCTATGTGTCTTTCATTTCCATAATCCAAACCCGTTTCAGGTCTTTATATGATTATGGATAGGGTTATTGGGTCTCTTTTTTCGAGCATTAAAAAACTGTTTTTCTAAAGTGTTTTAGAATTCCAAACAACATATTGAACTTTGTTGTCCTACCAAAAAAAGTAGTTCGAAATGGGCATTTTGGGTAAATAATTAGTCAAACAATTAATAGATTCTTCTTTAATGATGCATGATTTAATACTTACATTCCTTTTCATCTATCCAAGCTGTAATTGGAAATCAAAATTATGATATTGGAACAGATAAACTGTGCGATAATTCCAAGAGAAGGATCAGAAATGAATGAAGAAGAGGTGCTAAGGTTCTGCAAGAAGAACCTGGCAGGCTTTAAAGTACCAAAAAGGGTATTCATGACAGACTCTCTTCCAAAGACAGCCAGTGGCAAAATCCAGAGGAGGATTGTGGCTGAGCACTTCCTTTCCCAGATATCTACTGCAAGTGTCTCCAAATCCGGGGCCTAAACTACACCAATAATTAGACAGCATTTGGGACAATACTACAGATTTGTTTGCTTTGAAGTTGCATTGTCTTTTCATACATGTTGTAATGAATTAGGTTTACCAAGTAATAAGTTCGTCCAATAAGAATTCAGCATCTTTCTTTACCAGATAAACGAAACGAAACTAAGCATTTATCAAGGGTATTCCATTGAAATGTAAGTTCACATAAAGCCGGCCAACCAAGCCAGGTAGAGCACCAAAGACATGATGACATTCAACTGCAAGACAACCTTACCTGCAGATAGAAGTATAAACTAAGCATTTATAGTAGTATGTTCTCTAAGATAAAAATTAACCAAGTCCTAGAAGATTTCCCTGTGGATATTCAAAAGGGTACCAAGAATTTTGGAAACAGGATTAAGGATAAAATATACATAAACTAGAGGTGAGAGTTAGCAAGTAGCAAAACTCAGAACAATCCAGCATTTCCATTAATTGCTTTAAGTAAACATGTTTCTGAAGAAGTACCCTTTGATCATGGGAATGTAGAAGATGAAAAACACGAAATAAGTTGACTCTCGAACAAGATATCCATAAATTTCCAGTGGAAGTCTCCGCCTTATGTCTCCAGTTGAGCTTCCTCTTCATCTTTGTAGTCATAACCATCTCCATCGGCATTTGCATCTTGATATTGCTGGTACAGAAACAAGATCATTCATATTGCTCTCAGCCTCTCGAATTGGAGTAGAGTTTCTGCTAAAAGTGGACGCCATGCTCAACCCTGTTGGAGGAATGTCACATACTGTAAACTTGACATTAATGGGAATCCACTCAACAGTATGCATTCTTTTTCTGAACATTACTCATTTGTTCATCAACTTCTTTGGTGCTCATTTTTCTTCGAAACATGGCTGACGCTGTGAAATGTCTTCCATGGCGAGGATCTGCAGCGCACAGCATGTTCTTTGCATCCCACATTTGTTGGGTGAGCTCAGGAACTGTGAGGGCTCTGTTTTGCTGGGACCCACGAGAAGTGAGTTGGGCAAATCAGAGCATAAAGAAGTGCAGTCGAGGGAATGGAATTAGATTGACAGTTAGTTTGCGGAGGTCAGAGTTAAGCTGTCCAGGAAAACGAAGGCAACAAGTGACACCACTCATGGTGGAAGAGATCAGATGATTAAGGTCCCCAACTGCATGACAGAAAGTCAACTGAGCATTAGTTCAAAGTTGCACACTAGTTCCATTAAAACAACATTGGAAAAATGGCAAGTTTCCGACATTACCTCGATCAATGAACTAATTTCTAGGTTCTGATAACTACTTGCAATTAAATTTTACAAGCGAATAAGTTAACTGTATATATGCTGAATGAATTCAATCTCCTATACACAATTTCGAGCAGTGAATGATGATAAAAGATTGATTCTTAAGTTTTCAGAACTGAATTTATAATTTATTTTGAAACACGCCAAGAAAAACCTTCATACCCTTCAATAGTCGCTGAATAAGTTGCTGCCAATACACAAACAAACAATGATGCAATGATACAAGAAATACAGTTGCAAATACTAGAAATTTTGATGGTCTCAAATGATAATCCAAGATCATATCCTTCAGAGTCGCTTATAAAATTCAACACAACGACCAAAATTAATAAATTCTTAATCTACAAAGATTGACTCACTAATGAAAAAAGTGCAATTCATAGGTACAGAAGAAGATCCAAGGGAATATAAGAGTACTTGCAGAAAAAACAAAAAGTATGAGAAAAAAATGTGTGTTTGTGAGTCCCTCCTTAATGATTATAGACCACATCATTTAATAAATAAGAAAATTTTAATTTTTTTCTAACGTTTTTCTGCGTGATCTGTGATGTTTTGTTCTTTATGAGAAATCTTTTCTTTAAATAGAGAGTTATTAAGAAAAAGAAAACAAAATGAGATCTTTTATCCAAGAAATAATAAGAAAATCACTTCTGAGAGCAATTAAAAAAATATTAAGGATTATTTTAGAAGGAGAAAAAAGAAAAAGTAAAAGAAAAATAGTTGTGGTGTTTTTATATACATTGAAAACTATAACTATTGTGATTTCTCTGAGTGAATATTTTATAAAATATTTGATATTTAGAAAAATATTATAAATCTTATTTTTCATAGTGATATCTTTTTAGATTCGGTTTCCGTGATTTTTTCTTGATTTCAATTTTCACATAAAATTCTCAGTGTTTATTTATTATTATTATTTTTATTACTTATTAACCGTTATAATTTTACGGCGTGAAAAAATATTAATAGTATTTTTTGGATAATATCTGCTATCGTTTCTTGTGCCGATTGGTTTAAAGTGTAATTGTAATATGTACGTAAATTCTGTATAGCAGACTATAATCTAAGTGAACCGTTTGTTAGTCTCCGGTATTTCCTGAAAATTTACTTAAAAATGTAATTGTGTCTAATAAAATTGTCAATAGCATTATTTTTTGAAAATTATATTAATCTGTATTTTATCCGTTCTACGGTGATTGTATTATTATTATTATTATTGTTTTCAGCACTTTGTTATTATTTTTCTCAACAGTACTGACGACGTTGATAAACAAATAAATTAAAATATGTTCTATGGCCTCAACATCTTCCATATATGCGTGCAAACAAACAAAGAAAATGCAGCTTTCAACACCACATTATAAGCAACTATTAAGAATCTGGGACCAGTTACCTCCCGCACCAGACTGCCCAAAAACAAAGTTATCAGGTCGGAATATCTGTCCAAACGAACCAGATCTAACGATATCCATAGTCCCCGGCTCATCCATTAGCACAACGAGAAAAACATACCAGTTACAACTTGCTTCCTTATATTAGACGTTCACTCGATCCCGTTGCAATTGTCAGTTCCCCTGTACCGACGGATTGAATAGACGCCGGAGACAACTACGCAAAACTTGGCTCCGATTTCGTGTCCGCATTGACCACCTTGGATGTGAAAAATCTCACTCATTTTAGAAGGAGAAGGCAGCTTAAGCCTTGACGTATGTCCGTTGCTAACGGGGTTCTGCTTTGGAGGGAATATGACAATTTGAATATAATTGAAGCAATTATCGGGTGCGGCTTGGCTTAATATTTATTTATCAGAATCATTACCATTGACGGCTACGATTTCGTTAACCTTTAGCAGGGGTTCATATGGGCCCCACAAATAAAAACTCATCCAGAGCCATTCTAGTCTAGACTTGCATTTATGGGCCTGGTGGGACCAAATACTCAAATCAATTGATTATTATTTGGATAAAATAAAATAATAATAGGTGTACTCTTAAAATACGGGATAATATGTCAATAATTAATATTATAAATTAATAATTTATTATATTAATTATTATTTCACACCTTATTGAATATTTTAAAATAGTAAAAAAAGGCATTACCGTTCTTTTTATCCACTAATTCTAACATGTTTTTTATTTATTTTAATTTTAATTTTTTTTTTGGATAATTTTTAACTCAGTTTTGAGAAGATGATGATGGGATAATGAGGAAGAGACAAGGTGGCTACTTTTAAAAATTGAAGAAGGAATGTTCTTTGTTGTACTTTTTTTAATCATTTAAGGTGGGAAATTGAAGATTCAAAATGAAAGCTCAATTTTTTTATAGATAAAAAGGTTGATTAAGTAGAAGTTATGATTATGCGAAATTATTAAATATTTAATTAAGGTGAATTAAGGACCCTACAGTGTTCATTACTCCGCTAACATTGAGCTGTTTGTCTCCCACCATTTTCTTTTAATATCTCTGTTATCTGGAGAGAGAGAGAGAGAGAGAGAGAGAGAGAGAGAGAGTTCACGTTTACCCAGTTGGTCACGCGTGAAATTACAGTCTTTTGTATGGCTTCCATTTTCAAACCCAAGGATTCTGTCGTAGCCGCTATATAATCCATTAGAAACACAGAGCTTAACATATCTGATTCTGCTAACCTAGCTCTCTCTCCCTCTCTCTCTCTCTCTCTCTCAAGTTCAAAGCGTCCAAGCTCTTGTTTCCTTCACCTTTCTGAGTTTTTAAGTTAGAAATAACTATGTCTGTGAGTTTCTCTCTCTATATATCTATATATCTATCTATCTATATATCTATCTCTTCGTCTATTGATGGTGTGAGTTTGACAGATGGTGGAGGTGAGAGTGCCGAACCTGGACTGTGAGGGATGTGCCTCTAAGCTGAGGAAAGCTCTGTTGAAGGTTAAGGGTAAGCTTATTTTTGTAAATATTTTTATGGCTGAATTCTTTTTTAACGTCTCCACTAAAATCTGATTAATCTAAGCTCTAACTATGTCAAAGTAAAACTCTGAGAAAAATGAAAACCTAAATGAGGAAGCTTTTAAAGTGACTACATGGAAACTAAACCCATAAAACCTGAAGAACATGCCATGACTAGGATAAAAGAAATACTAAAATCTAAAAACGTATGCAAACAACTGGAGAGGCCATAATACAATATTATTGGATGGTTAGAGTCATCTGATTCTCCTAGTAAAATATTGTCTATTTTGACCTGAAATATTTACGTTTTTTATTTTTGTTATTATCTTAAAATATGTTGTAAATCATTCATTTTTCACTCTTTCAAGCGAAATGGAACAATGTAGCTCCACTTGTATAGTCTGTTGCATCACAATTAATAAAATTTTATGTCATTTTTGCTTTCATAGTTTCACCCGAAAATATATTGTACACGTTGGATATGAAATCTTACCGATTAGTCATTGGCTTAAACAAGAAGCTAGCAATGTGAGATTCAGCATTGGTCCCGAAAAGGACAAATTCTAAGGTATTTAATTTTCAAATAGAGTAATCTGATAATGCAAATATATTAAAAACCATGATAGATTGATTATTAGTGAGAGTTAAACTTATTAGTTATTTGTATTTCCTGACACTGGTGACCTATTAGCGAGAGTTATGATTAGGGCTTATGGTGTGTGAAAGCAGGAGTGGAACAAGTAGAAGTGGAAATGGAGATGCAGAAGATAACAGTGAGAGGGTACAGAATAGAGGAAAAGAAAGTGGTGAAAGCCATTAAAAGAGCTGGAAAAGCAGCAGAGCCATGGCCATTTCCAGGGTTTTCCAATCACTTCACGTCTTTCTACAAATACCCTTCTCCCATCGTCAGCCATTACTACTACCAAGCTTTCAGCAATGGCGGCTCCAATGGCGTCCACGCTTTTTTCCATACTCCTTCTGCTTACTCCCTCGCCGTCTCCGCTGATGAATCTGTTTCTTCTCTTTTTAGTGACGATAATCCCCATGCCTGCTCCATCATGTGATCTCTCTCTCTCTCTCTCTCAGTTGTTTGATTTATCAGTTTGACTCAGTAAAAGTTGTTCGCTTTGCTTGTCTAAATTAGGAGAAGTAATTTCAGGATTGACTGGTAAATTATTAGACTTTGTAAAGTTGGCGGAAAGTTAGAGGAGGCCTAGCTGTAATATTTAATATTAATCTTTATGAAAGTTGTATAATTATTTGATTAGATTAAAATCAATTTAATTAAGCGAAACTTTTAATGCTCTTTCAATGAAACTAAATGTTGCATTTAAATGCTACCTCTTGCCGAGCCCTAGGGCTGATTTCGAAGCAGTTCTTCAAACTTCAAAGGTCTCAAGAACAATTAATATCTTTAAAAAATCTAGTCAATTTAATCTTTAAAAAATATTTTTTTACAATTTTTTTATAATTAAAAAATACAAAAAAAAAACGTGAAATTACAGGATAAGTATCGAAACAAACTTTAAACTATATTATTTAACAAAACAAATATTAAATTATCGTATGCATGTTAACAAATTAACTCTCATTTTATAAAACTCTGGCGTAGTTAATCGCATAAATAAGAGGTCGCTCGTTTTCTGATGTATTTTGTCCTTACTTCAAGTGCAAGCACTCCAAAGTGGTTGAATTGTTAGTGATAGTTTAATTTTTTTGTTAATTATATAATTTAATATTTATTTTGTTAGTAAATTTATAAATTTTATTGATAATTATCCTAAAAATAATGATTTCATAAACTCTTTTTTTTTAATTAAATATTTTGTTATAAATAAGAGAGGCTGCCTAAAACAGAGGCGTGCGGTCAGAATTGTGCGCTTCCAATTCAGAAAACTCCACCAACCTTTCTTCTTCAATTCTTCACCTTTACACTTCCTCTGTCTTCTTCCCAATGGCTCAGGTACATCTTCTTCTTCTTCATCTTCTTCACCTCCATTCTCAGCCTGTTCATAATTTATCTGTTTCTCGAAGCAGAAGGTGGTTTTAAAGGTGATGACGATGACCGACGAGAAAACAAAGCAGAGAGCCATAGAAGCAGCTGCAGACATCTACGGTATTTCATCCTGGTTTCTGGTTTTACAGTTTCTGAAACCAGATTCATCGTACTAATGTTTTCTGGGTTCGTTTAATTTTCCATTTTCAGGGGTCGATTCGATCGCAGCAGATCTGAAGGAGCAGAAGCTGACGGTGGTTGGATCAATGGATGCCGTGAAGATAGTGAAGAGATTGAAGAAAGTAGGGAAGGTGGATATACTATCAGTTGGACCGGCTAAAGAAGAGAAGAAAGAAGAGAAGAAGGAAGAGAAGAAGGAGGAGAAGAAGGAAGAGAAGAAAGAGGATCAGAAAAAATAAATTAATTTTTATTTATTTAATACTTAAATCCTTCTATAATTCAGCCCATACTTTTTTTTTAATTTTGTTATTATTATAATTAGTTTTGAGTTTCTAGTGTATCCTTTTTTGTACCCATACTTTTTTTTAACATAGTGGACTTTCCATGTTTATTATCTTTAATTGCCAGACTGCATGATGACGCTATAATATATAAATAATTAAATTAATTTTTAATTTGTAAGATAAATTATAAGTATAAATCTTTGCATAGTAAAAATTTATTTTATAGATACTTGTGATAACATATCGCTTTAATTTTAATTATTTAATTATGTTTTTTTCATAATTTAATTTTGTTTAAGTGTGTTTTATAATCTATTTTTATGTTTAATTTAATTACAAAGAATTTTACATTAATAATGTTAAATATATCCTACAATTATATACATTAAAATAATCTTCTGATATGACAATTACGTGTAATTAATTTATTATTTAATTAATTAGAAAAAGTTATAAATAATTAAAGTCACTAACCGTGACTTTAAGAGGCAAGATTAAATATAGAATTAAAAAATAAATCTAATATTAATAATTTTATATTCCCTTTATTTATCTAATTAGCCACGACACTTAGTTTGAATGAACAGATTCTTCCTCTTATGGTTTTAAATTAAATTAAAGATGGTAATTATTTTATATTTTTAATCTAATTTAGGCATTTAGAAAGTCATAGTTACACGGAAGAAAGTTAAAATATAATCCAAGTAATATTTTAATTTATTCTAGAATTAATTTGGTCAAGCTATTATTATCAACATGCTGACTGTGCTCTGCGTATATTGTTGACTTTTTCGTAGCTTACAAAAAGTATTAATTAATTTTGAAAACAATTCAACGAAGATCAGTTAAGTTCATTGTTATCTGAACCTTCTGGTTAATTATTTCCCAAATTACGTGTTATTAATTTAAAGATTTTATTATGTAAAATATTAAAATCAATAAATTGTTCATCCTATTCCTTGGTAGGTTTCCACATAAATCTATGGGAGAGATTACAAATTTTGTAATTAAATATTCTGATAAAGTGTTTGGTTTTAATATGGATCATTGTTTTGTAGGTGAATATGACGTCGTTTTCGTATGATTAAGAGAAATTAGTTTAAATAATTATTAATTCTATACTTTATATTTTATTGTTAATCATTGTTAAATTTTAATTGTTGTCTAGTTTGTTTGAAGTAGTTGTATCTAAATTTTGTATTCTCTCACCTAATTTTCATCTAAATTTAATATTTTCCAAATTAATTATTCAGCAAAATATTTCAAACCTTACTACACTTTCTCTAGTTCAAAATTGTGTAACGGCCAGTAACTTTAAACGTATCTACTTGTTGTTCAATTTATTATTTAAATTATGTAAAATCCACTATAATTAGAGAAACCAAACAAGGTAACGAGAGTGGGCAAGACCAGCCAAGACCCATGAGTTTCATTGACTTGTGCAGTTTAGTTCGATTTTGTCAAAGACATTGGTCGCGGTTTCACTATTTCAAGAATCGCAAGTAGTTCGATAGGAAACCAATTAAAATTTGATTTAAAATCTTAAAAAAATCATAACCAAACCCATGTCAAACCATTTAACATTTTGATGTTGTTGGACGCTTGAATCTCATAATACCAATTTTGGTTTCTAATTTGAGAACACTAGTCACAATTTAACCCCAGTTATAGAGTAGAACGGGATCCAACCAGCGAGTGCCCACGTACAAAGGTGTTAAGATTTTAAAAGAAAATAAAGAGGCACCCAGCATGCTATTGTTGGCTAAGGATTCCCCTGTCCCATCCAAGTCAAATTTCAGAGCCCACAAACAAAAGGTGGCACCGACTATGTCTCTCCTTGATTTTATTTTAACAAATAGCCAAAGATTAGTGTCACACAATTCACTTCTATTCATAAAAATATACTTTTACAGGGCTCCATTTTTATAACATTACTTCCACAACCAACAACTCAAAATGCTTCACTCTTCAATAAAATAAAAACATTTACTTATTTTACACACGTGTTTTAATAGGTGGACTCTTGCAACACTCTTCTCTGAGACTCTTTCCCATCCTCCTCCATCTCCTCCGTTTGATTCTCTCTTCTTCCTGAATCCGCCGTATCTTCGACTCCTGCAAATTATTAATCCTCCCACATTTACTTTCCTAGATAACTAATCCATAATTAAGGAAGATTAACGTTGATTAATTACCTTGCGGGGAAGAATTAGCCCGAGGAGAAACTTGATGCTCTGACCCACTTCTTCCCATCCAAGAACCAACTGTGTCTTTAATCTTTCCCACCATTCCTTTTCCACTTCCACTCCCTTCAGCTTCTTCACCGAGTCTCTTCTTGACCTCCTCAGACTCCGTCACCTTCCCGACCTCCGACGGATCGTTTTCCTCCTTACTTTTGTGCAGAGCGCCTGATATGATCTCCGACAGTGCCTTGTCTTCCTCCCCTGGTTTCAGTTTTTCCGATATATAGTCTTTTACTGATCCCCCTTTGTTTTCTTCTTCTGCTGGCCATCCTTCCTTTCCAGCGCCACCCGTTGTGCCCCGCATCTTTGACGCCACGGTCGTTCCGGCTCCGGCGACCTTCTCGTACACTGTGTTAACGACTTTTTTCCCATATTCAACCGGCGAGGAGGAGGTTTCTTTTGCTCCTTCCACTTCAGGGGTTTCTCTTTCAGGTTCTTTTTCGCCGTATCCTAGCTTCGAAGCGACCACATTCTTGGCAGTTACTGCTCTGTCTGTGATGGCAGAAGTGGCGGCCGAAAATTTACTTCCGGTTTCACCCGTCGTGGCAGAGTTTTCTTTCTGAGTCTCTGTTTCGTTGCCTTTTTCGCCGTAGCCGAGCTTCGAAGTGACTACATTCTTGGCAGAGACTGCTTTGTCAGCAATGGCGGAAGTGGCAACCGAAAATGTATTTCCGTATCCACCGGATGAGGCAGGGTTTTCTTCCTGGGTCTCCACTTGGTTGTCTTTTTCGCCATATCCAAGCTTAGAAGCTACCATATTTTTTGCAGAGATTGCTCTGTCTGTAATTGCAGAAGTGGCCGCCGAGATTTTCTGGGTGTAGCTGCTCTGGTTTTTTCCCGGTGACATAGAGCTCTCGTCGCCGTTGGGGTTTGGGACGGCCAGTCCCGAAGAGAATTGATCGTGGCTACCGGATTGAAAATCGGTGAATTGTTTAGGATAGTGAGATTGTTGCAATTCCGGTTCTGGATCTGTTTCTACGTTCATTTTCTCAAATGAGCGAATCAGAGGATTTACGTCTGTTTCCTCTATACCGCCTGCAACGCAACCAAGTTCAGTGAAACCAGTATAATTTCTTAATCTTAATTTATTTTTTTAATATCTAATAAACATGACAAGTCACAGGTCAAATACCTTGTCCAGCTGGATCGGTAACCTTGACTTGATGGGTCGGTTTACGATGCGGATCAGCTGGATCCATAGGTGCGTTTGGGTCGTCTTCCAAACCGACTGACTTGCTCAATTTCACGTTACCCACCCTTTCTTGATCCGACCCGAATTCTTCCATTTCTTCATCTGCGTCGTCTTCTTCATCAAGGTCGTGATCGTCGGGAACATGGTCGCCGGAGCCATTGCCGTGACCGTGACTGTTGCTCTGCTTTTTGAGCGTATCCTTTAATTTCTTCGCCTTGGCCTTCACCTTCTTCAGTACTGATTTCTTCCCCTGTTGCGGCGGCGACGGCTCTTCATTTTCTCCTCCTTCAACCTCTGCAACAAAAAAAAAAAAAAAACCCGCCATTTTTCATCACCCATTAATTAATATCAAATAAGCTTCATGATTCTTACCTTTGTTTAGTCCAACGCTGGGAGGAGCTTGCTCATACTCGTCGCCACGGGGATATGCAACTTGGGAATCCATGATCAACAAGACTGTAGCTTTAGCAAATCTGATAATGAATTTCAAATTTTGATTGACGATGATGAAGAAAAGCATGAGATGATTTATATATAGATAGAGCAGGAGAAGGTTCTTCGCCACCTTGTGTGTTCATGGCGATCTGCTAAAACGACACGTCAGTGTCAAAACGTCGGACACGTATCAAGGCGGAGGTTGCGACGTGGCTTTGATTATGTGGAAATGAGTTTATTATAATGGATAATCTCGCAGCTTCGATTGGAATATGATGGAAGGACGAATAGTTTTTCAACCAATTATTTAGGAGGTTGACACTTGTGTGAATTTGATAGAATTATCTGCTTAATTTAATCATTTATTTTTGAAATTATAATCAATTCTTTTACATAAATGCAATTACAATTGTTTTTTTTATTATTCTAATTTATAAATAAAAATACAAGAATAATATTTAAGTTTTACAAACGTAAGGGTATTTTTGGCTGTTCGTAAAATAAAGTGTCGCACGCACTCTCGATTGGAGATGAACATGTTTGCTAGAGTACGATAAATTTCACTCTGATCGTGAAATTACTCTAACTTTTATCATTTTATATTTGTGTAATATAATTTTTTTAGGATAAATGAAATTTTGACCTTATAATTTGAGTTCATTTACATATTAGACTTTAGTTAATTTTTAGAATAAATTAAATTTTTATTTTTTAACTATCAACAATTTAGACATTATTGTCAATTTATCTATTAAATTCAGTATATGTAGAGCACGTTATTCATCTAGTAAAGTATTTTAACTCACTTATAATTTGTCTAGCGATTCTCAGAGTTTGAAATTACGGGATAGGAGATTGATAGTGTGTAATACAATATATTATATACTAAATATACAAAAACAAAAATATACGTATATTTTTTAAAATATGTGATCGTAGCAATGCGATAGGGTTTTTTTGAATGTAACATATGCTTCCTCTTCTAATTTTCTCTTATTATTCACCTTTGGAGGTGACAAATACAGATTAAGATTAAAAAAAAAAAACACTAATTTCTTCATAATTGCATTTTCCTTGATTAGTTGAACACATGGAAATAAGTGGAAGCAACTGGCCGTCCGATTGAAATCGATCGTTGAAGATTAAACTCGTAAGGAGGTATAAATGTAAATCAAATCACTGTTCATCTGAAGTTCAAAATTCAGAAAACCAGTTTGAAATTGAACTCGATATCTCTGTCTGAGGATTGCTTATTTCTTCATACGATTCACTCCCGAAGCCTCCTCCTGAGCTTCAAAACCCGCCATGGATGAAAGCTTCGTGAGAGCTCATCACATTCTGATCAAACCCATTTGCTTCTTCGGATAGCCAATCTGCGAAGAAGAAACTTTGAAAACTGTTTTTCTCTTCTGAGAGGTCGTTGGGGAAAGCAGAAATAGGGTTTTCAAAAGCTGTTTCTGGGTGAAACAAATGAAAGGTGGAGTTACTGAGATGAGACGAAGAGTCTGTAGTGTGATTTGATGAACTTGTGGGGTGAGCTTTTGATTGATTGTTTAATTCTTCAGGTTTAGCCACTTTCTTTTTTAAGCAAGAATGCCAAAAGTTCTTGATTTCATTGTCTGTTCTTCCGGGCAAATGCTGGGCTATCCGAGACCACCTGTGTAAGGTTCATCATCTTCATCAATGTAAAATATTATTTGTGTAGGAACAAATTCAGGTCGATTTTGAAGACAGAATCAAAACGATTAACATTCTTAATTTTTTGAATTGAGATAATATTTTTCAACTGTAATCTCAATGAGGAGAGAGAGAGATTGTGCGAGTCCCCGGTGATCCAGCACAATATTATCTGTTTTGAATCAGAGCACGTACAAATTTGTTATTAGAGTTAACACAAAACGTATTGTACTATGTATGGAAGAAAACTTTAATCATAAAATATTCAATTTCCACTGTCTCAAGTTATGTCGGATTGTGTATCCCCCACAAATATGAATTGGACCCTCAAAATTAAACATAATTTTGGATCACTTTTGTCTTTACAGGACGGGTTGTCACAATCTTTCTCCTTAGAGGCCGGATGACCCTATCGGTCGTACTTCTAGTTGATAATTGATTTTGATACCATTTATAGAATTTGACGCTCCTAGTACAATATTATTCGTTTTTTACCGGAACACGCATGAATTTTTTTTGTAGTTATCAAAACATACGTTGTACTGAGTAACGATAAGAACTCTACTTATAATATACTTAATTTCTATTCTTCCAAATGATGTAGAATTGTCTACCCTAATAGTTTCAATTAGGTCGTTATAATCCAACAAAATTTTTATTTGTTCTTACCTTCATGGAGCTACGTGAAGTGAGAGACAGAATTTTTGCTTACTTGTTTCCTAGCTTATGATGAAGAAAGATGATGGTAGCCTCCTCATCCTGGCTAAACATTCCTCTCTTCAATCCAGGCCTTAAATAATTAGTCCATCTTAATCTGCAACTCTTCCCGTTCCTTTGCAACCCTGCGAATCTCCAAGTCAATTCAACACCTCTGCACTGTGTTTTTAATGATGAAAATTGACGTGAAAATTGCAATGGGAAAAGAGAAATGAAATGGGTAATGGAGGAAACTGGGAAGTTAACCTGATCTTAAGGCAACAGAGCTCCAACATCCATGGCCATACTTGATGATGTAGTTTCTCAGCCTTTCGTCTTCTTCAAGCGACCATAACCCTTTTCTATGTTTTGGCTCTGACTTTTCTGATGATTCACACCCCATCACAGAGAGAGAGAGAGAGAGAGAGAGAGAGAGAGAGACAACAATATGGGAAAAACTTGGAGAAAAGGGCTTGACATTTAAAGCCAAAATTAGTAAAAATATAAACATTATAATTATTTTTGTCTTGTTTGAATTTTTTTTCTCATACTCTTAAATAACTTTGAAATAATTATTCTATTTATTTTTAAAAAATTGAAAATTACAAGAATAATCAAGAAAAAAAATTATTAAAAAAAATTGAATTATAATTATTTTTATTTACAAATCAAAATTACAAGGACAGAAATAAACTAAGAATTAAATATAAAGATTATTCATATGACTTTTTCAAAATAAATAGGAGTTGTTTGTCTTTTATAGAGAGAGAATAATCTCAAGATTATAATAAAATAATTTTAATATCACCCAATCAACTCTACATCTATTTGACCTCATAATAAAATAAAGATATTCGAAGCTCAAGACAAGACGATTCTAATGATTGGCTAATTTCAATTAAATAAATTTTTTTATTTAAATCATATAATAATGTATTAAAATTTTGTTCTTACTTATGAAAATGTCAATTATTAAATAAATAACTGAGATTATTACAATCTTGTGTTTTAACATACGTTTATCATCTATTCTCATGCGTTACTCATTAATTCGTATAATTAATTAAATAAATTATTGATAGTTGAAATAAATAAATAATTATGTTATTTAATCACGTAAAATTTCCTTTTAACCTTATTGTTCTATTTAAAATTTGATAAATTAAATTGCGCTATATAAATAATCTGACTTCAAATATTAAAATATAAATTGCAATTTATACTAATATTAATATTATATGAAATTGAGAAATTTATTTCGGGTTATAACTATGCAATTGGTGTTTCAAAGTAATGGATGAGACCTATATTAGGCTTAGCATAATGCCAAATGTTAGTTTGGCTAAGCTCGTTCTTCCGTCCGTCCGTTTACTTCTGAAAAATAATTAAGAGAGAAGAAATTAAAAAAAAAATTGAAAATCAAATGATATTCCAACATATCTTATAATTAATAGTAGTGCCCAATAAACTTTACACTTGGCATAATTGACCAATGACAATCATTTTAATATATAGTTTTGATGAGTAAGAATTCCAAAAATGGGGATAAAAAAAGTCAAAATATATTCCCTATAAATAATAATAATAAAGATTTTATTCTTTTAAGTATTGAAGAAGAATATGTAACGCATGCATTAATAATAATTTAATTTTATAATGTCTAGAAACATACACATCTCAACTAAACCCTATTTAAAAATTAAACCTAGTTGAAATTGTTTATTTTTTATATGAATTTATTGCTTTAATCTTCTTTTCTTTAGTTTCTTCTCTATTGTTGCAAAAATTAGAGTCTCCTGTTAATTTATTTACATTTACATTACTTTTCGAATGCCTTGTTTTTATAAAATTTGGGTAGAATATGTTACGCTAACTGTTTTGGGTAATTTAGAATTATTTCAATTATATTAAATAATTATATTTTTAATTTCGTTTTTAAGCGATGTTCTGGTTAATTGTTATCAATAAATTTAATAACACATGTCACGCGATATTATGTTTATTGATGTCAAATATATTCATGTAAACAAAGTAATTGATCGTTGAAGAAAGTTGTTATTAGTCAACCCCACTTTTATTAGCGGTTAATTGGATTCTTACAAACATTTAATTATGTACAAAATAATTAGTCAAATATGTACATTTGTAGCCTTGAATATGTTTGCGTAGATAAAAATAAGTATACGTGACATATGTCTTTAAAATTATTGATAAAAATTGATTAGAAGATTATTTAAAAACAAAAGTAATTATCATATTGTGTTGAGGATTAGATTAGAAGAGAGAGAGAGAGAGAGAGAGAGGGATGGTTGATTAAAAAGATTTGTTCAAATCATTGTGATTAATGATTACTTAGGGGATAATACACTCTAATTCTTACATAAGCTATGAGAGCCTTTTTCAAAGGTGTAATCCATTAGGATATACATATGAGTTTTTTTTTTTTTTGAAAAACTGTTTCTGAAAACTCTTCTTAGAACACAATGATCACAATCATTGATGATTCTTTTTTTTTTTTTTTTTTTTTTTGAAAAAGAAAAATGAACAACGAACAATATTAATAATTAAAAACAAAGATGAATAACAGTTTATTTCCATAATCAATGTACGTAAATAAATGTAAGAGACAAATCAAAATTGTACTCTTAAATTGGCTTCCTCTTGCCAACAAAAACTTGCAAAACCCCGTCCGACCCACCGGCCACTAGAGTGCATTCATCTACACCCACTTGCCTCCAACACACGCTGCTCACGAACCCATTGCTCGATCTCAAAGTACCCGTCGACTCAAAATCATGCACCCAAATTCTCTCCCCCCACCTCTTGTCGTATACAAATACTTGATTGTTTTCCGAACCACACCCAATTAGCCCTCCGTTTCTCCACACTGATAACCCGACAAAATTTCGAATGTTCACATGCCCTTTGTACGTGCGAATTGCATTAGAGTTTTCTGCATCCCATAATTTTAAGCATCCGTCTGTGCTGGCTGATATCATTGTAGCATGGTCGAGAAATCTAATGTATGTCACGGTTCTTCTATGCCCGGCAAAAATCTTTATTGGGTCAGCCATTTTTCGGATATCATAGGCGTATACTTTTCGGTCAGCACATCCAACGGCTAAGATTGATCCACAGAAGGGATTGAACTCTACGCAACAAACTGGACTGCCTGTTAGGCTGGGCTGCACCTTAGCCACACATTCCCCACTCTCACACCGCGGGTCCCACATCTGCACTGTTCCATCGTCTGACCCGGATGCCCCCAGAATCGGATCGAAATTCGAATAATCAACGCTCCAAACCCGCCGCCCGCCGTGCTCGTCCCGCTCGAAAACAGGTGTTTGCCGGTCAAGATCGTACTCGGTGACCACCCCGTCGTAGTCGCCGGACCCCAAGACCCGGCCGTCTTCTCCGGGGCGCCAACGTAGACTGCTCAGCTTCGCAGGCGTACAAATGTAAAAGCTACAGGCTTTATCGTGATCCAGGAGAGAAACGCCGGGATTTTCTCCGATGAAAGTTTCAGGGTGGGGCAACAGAGAATTCAGAGTGTAAATCCGAATCTTTCTGGAGATTCCTCCAGTGGCCAAAATGGAACCAGTAGGGTCAAATTCAGTAACTCCGAGAGTGTCGGAGCCGGCTGTGACAGAGGTAGTAGCAACAACAGTAGCCAAACTGATATCCCATTCGCATCTAGCTCTCTCTTCTTCATCGTTTTTTTCTGGGTCTGGGCTTCTTCCCTTTCGTTCTGCAACTCCGGCCGGGCCCTGAAGATTCTGATTGGGAATGGGGGAGAAGCAATTCATTTCCCATTCATAAGAAAGAGGGAAAATGGTTTTTGGAGGTTCTGGACCAATGAAAGGAACCCATAAAATAGGGTTGTTTCCTTGGATTTCTCCATATATTTACCCACAAATATTGGTTCTGGTAGTCAGAGTAATAAAGCACGTTTCCATTTTCCAATCCAAACTTCATAGTTGTTAGGAACATGATTTCTTAAGAATTGAAATCTTCTTCTTCCATTCTCGATGATTTGTTGGCAAGTGTTTTGACCTAATTTCTAATTCTTATTTACAAACTCGAGGAAAAAGACGTCGGAGTAAAGAATCAATGAAATTGAGAAAGAATATTAGAATAAATTAAAAAAATTAAAATAAAACAAAAAAAAAACAAAAAGGAAAAGGAAAAAGAAATGGTGGAAGGGTGTGTACCTCAAAATGAACGTATGGAATGGTGTGGATCCAGGCTGGTCGTTGGTGTCCCATTGGTGCCATACGTGGTTAAAGCCAAGCCCTTCGTCCCCGTCCTTTCCCCGTTTATTCCACTTTTCAAATCTGTACCCATGCAAGATGGACTCTGTCCGACCATGGTCTCAGAGGTGGTCTGGGCCTCCTCACTGGGCTAGGATGGGCTCGGGTAGGCTGTTGGACCTGGGCTTACTCTGTGCAGCGGCGGACGTGTGATTATTTATTTATGTCTAAAATAAATAATTATTGGGTGGGTGCCCACATATGAGAGGAATGGTAGGGCCTACTAAGAGCATCCTAATGTAGAAGCTATTAGCTATGGATATAATAATTACGCAATGACAATTCATAAGCGTGTTTTTTTTAATGTGACATTGAACACGTTTATTATTTATTATTTTATATTTAATTAATACTAACAAGAATAATTGTAAATGACAAAAATACCCCACTAATACTCCTTACAAATCACCTATTATCCAAATTAAGCTTAGTTGTAATTAATAACATTCTTAATACGTCTTATATTTTTAAGTAGGCTAATATGGACGTAAGCCATAATCATTTTCGACATCGTTGGTTAGATTGGCGCATCATCGTCTACAATCGAAACCAATTTTAAAGTCTAACAATCACTGTGTCAAACCAAGAATCAAACAAAAATAAATAATACAATACTCTACTCCCCAATTTAGGGTAGATGGGAGGAGACCCATTAATAATGTGGATCTAAAAGTGGGTCTATTGTTGATTTAGTGTCGCCCCTATAGTTTGATTTGTATGATTGGTCGTGGTCCTCCTTTGGAACCCATCCTCTTCTCCAAAATAGCTTCTTAATCCTATGAAAACAAGAAAAACGATATAATCAAAACATCGATATTTTCCATTTGTGTTTGAGTTTATCTGAATTCAATTTGATCTGCTACTAAAAATTCGAGGTGCGACCGACGTATATGGTAAAATCAAATGATGAGATTTCTCTTTATTTATTCAATTATCGGACAATTAACTTATTTATTATGCAACGTAAGTTTCGAGTATCATTATGCTTTGTTCATGTCTTAAAAGTTCATCATATCTCGAGCTTATCTTATTGAGTTTTTGCTAGTAATTATTCTTTTTTTTTTTTTTTTTTGGGGGGGGGGGGGGGGTCTAAATTTAGTGCCAATCTTGTGTTAGGTCTAAGAACAACCAAATACTAAGAATCTCAACTTTTTAAACAATTAATATTTATAAATAAATAAATAAAACTCATTGGAAAAGCTCCTGAATATGCCCCCCACAATTTCTAAAAACATTCAAAGCTTTAATAATATTGCATTTATAATGACACGGTTTGGAAAGCTGTGCATAACTTTTTGTACATTGCTAGAAGCATTAATTATTTAAAACATAAATGCTATTATTAGGTTATATTTATGTTACAAGAGAAATTATATTTTTTTAATAAAGAAATACAGTTCATAATAATATATTTGGGTTAAAGACATTTTAGCCCTTTAAACGTTGGTCAAAGTTTATAATTACGAAAAACTTTAAACTATCAAAAAAATTCTTGACAAATAACCGATAACCTTTCGTTTTAAATTTTATACATATAACGAAGGATCGTTCTCGGAGAATGATTTCTCATTCTATTGAGGTATTCTCAACGTGAAACACACTGGGATAGTGGGGGAGTATCCACCTTCCAAAGAATCCCACGCGCGCATGTAACTAGCACGTGTGCACGATGGTCTTCACCTTCTAAGATTAATTTTAAAAACAAATACCAAATTTTTACTACATATTTTCCACGTTACGATAAAAAAATCTGAAAATTTTCGTGAATTTCTAATACTTGTACGATTTATTGTAATTTTATTTAATTATTTTATAAAACAATTATAATAAATCGTACAAGTATTACAAAATCATGAAAATTTTTGTATTATTTTCTCGTAATGTGAAAAGCGGTGATAAAAATTTCAAGTAAATTGAATATCTTTTGGTATTTTTAAAATTAATTTTTAAAGTGAAGAAATAACTAAGATTAATTTTAAAAACAAATACCAAATGATATTCAATTTACTTAACATTTTTACCACAGTTTTTTCACATTACGAAAAAATAATAAGAAAATTTTCGTAATTTTATAACATTTGTACGATTTATTATAATTATTTTATAAAATAATCAGATAAAATTACAATAAATCGTACAGATGTTATAAAATCACGAAAATTTTCAGATTATTTTCTCGTGATGTGAGAAATATGTGGTAAAAATTTCAATTAATTGAATATCATTTAGTTTTTATTTTTAAAATTAATCTTAGAGGGTGGAGACCACCGTACGCACGTACTAGTCACATTCGTGCGGGAGGGTGCTTTAAAGGGTGGATACCCCCCGCTCTCCCAATACGTTTCACGTAGAAAACACCTCAATAGAATCGAAAATCATTCTGAGAGAATGATCTTCCGTTTTATGTGTAAAATAGATAAGTTTTTTGACAGTTTAAATTTTTTTTTGACTTACTTTGAGGGTTTTTAAAAACTTTGAATAAAATGCATTTAAGCCTATATTTAAAAGAACAGCAACCAGAAAACAAGCACATAAATATTTGCCATCGTCGACCTTCTTCGGAGAATCTTCTGCAAAAAAAAAAAAATTCCGAAATGAGAAATCAAAGACTCCTCCTTCTGTTCATAATTGTTACTATTTTTCTGCAACTGATCCACCACTGTAGCTGCAGAAACGTCAACTGGAGTATATACGAAGAACCAGAAGAAGGGAGAAGAAGAAGAAGAAGCTCCTCTTTTCCGTTTCAATGGCGTCTCAGTTCTTCTTCTCCTCATTTCGTTGAATTCAGAGGTCGTAATTCGCGGTTTCATTCTCTCTCTCATCCAAGTGTTCCTGGTGGTCCGAACCCACTTCACAATTGAGATAATTCTTCGACTCAATCATGTTTTTTTTTTAGAATTTCAGATTTTCTGGGAAATTACTGAAATTTTTCCGGGAATTATTTTCTGGGTTGTGTTTTGGAAGATTTAGGATGCTGGATTCTAAGCCTTATCTGTTGTTTTCGTAGAAGTTTAGGTTCGTCTCTTGTATGAATCAGCTATTCCTGGTAAAATTTGTTAATGATTATCATCTATTTTCCCATTTAGTCTGTTTGTTTTCCGAGAAAATTCAGAGCGAAGAACAGTCAACCTGAAAAATGTCAAACTATCTGGACGCAAAAATGTCCTTTCTAGTTTTTTTTTTTTTTTTTTAAGTTAAAACGAATATAAATTCCAAAATTCCTTGTTTATTTAAATTCTTTTCTAAATTATAATCACTAACAAAAAAAAAATTTGAAATATAAAAAATTTAACAAATCAAATCATATCGAGGGTCAGTACCTGTTTTCAGTGTGCCAGGACCAAGGGCTAGTATGAAAGAATGATCTTCGTTTTTTGTTTATTTTATAAATTAAATTTTTTAAAAAATATTAAACAATAGTAGATTAATTGAAATTGTTATCACATAGTTAACGTGTATAATGAAAAAATTATTTGAAAATTTTCGTAATTTTTTAATATTTATATAATTTATTGTAATTTTAATTGATTATTTTATAAAATAAATATAAAATAATTATAATAAATTATATAATTATTATTAAAATTCTAAACTATCTTTCTATTATGCGTTGAACATAAATAAATTTAATATTATTTGATATTTTTTTTAAAATAATTTATAAAATAAAAAAATATTGAAAAGTTATTTTCTTATACCTGCTCTCCGAAACTAACACACGGAGAACGACTCCTAAATCTTGTGATTGTTCAGTGCTTAAAACAAAGAACGTGGAGCTGAAACACGAAGAATGAACTCCCGTTCTCCAAGATCAGTCTCCTACCATGATTTGATTAATTAATTTTTTATATTTTAAAATTTTAATAGTTAGTGATTATAGTTTATAGAATAATTTAAATAAATTTCATATTTTTAAGATTAAATTGTTTTCAACCTTTTTTTTTACTTGATTTCTAGCTCATCATATAAAATGAATCATTGATTTTACCATGTCATTGAAAAATTGAGAAATTAAAATTAAACTAATTCTTATTTTCACCATGATATTCCCTATAATTTCCCCCATCCCATTATAATATAAAGTTTGAACAACCATATTAATCATTCTTATGTGTGACGAAGAGTTCATTTTGGTATAAAATATTCTAGGGCTTAATTATCGTATTCATTTCTGAAAAATGACCTAATTCGATTTGTCGGGAAGTTTATGGCCAATGTCAACTTCTACCGGATCAAATTATATATGCTAATTGTGTAGATTAATTAGTTTATCATTACATAATATATATATATATATAGTCAATTTCATTAGTTTATTGGGCCTGCATGACAACACAGTCTAGACTAATTTAACTTTCTAAAGCTAAAAAGAAATACTCGGCCTTTCAATGTAGCGTGACTGACCCACCCATTATAATATGAGAGATTAAATTTAATATATGATCAATTATTTATATTGAGTTGGACTTTTAAGACTATTAAGTTTGACATTTATAGTCAATCATTAACTTTTTTTTTTACAAAAAAGATAGGGTTTATTATAATATTATTTCCTAAACAGAATTATTATTTTGTAAATGTGACTCAATTGTTTGTCTATTAATGACATAACAATAATTTATTTCAAGTTGCCAATTTTTTCAGGTATAATATTATATTATTATTATTATTATTGTGACAGTCTGTCATGTAAACAATAACGATTCTATATTCTGTTGATTAATCTTTATTAGTGAATATACAAAATCTTAGAGTTTATTCACAGAATTATTCGATTTACCTAGTATAACGTGTTTTACATAAATTCAAAAATAAATCTATACAGACTACAGTTTAAAGTGGAGAATATAATATTATGAGCACTTGGGATTCCACAATCATCATCATCATCATCATTCAAATTTTGTTGAAAATAATAAGATGGTGAATGTTATATTTTGGTAAATTTGCATCATACTACCATATTTACTATGCTGTAATTGTTAAACTATTTATTCTACATCGAAGATCGCCGAAATAAGTAAGAATACAATTTTGACTAAAAAAGACTATTTTTGGGTATTTCAATAAAATGCTAGAAAGGCGTTAGATATTGAAAAATAAAATGTATCGTTTTAGTTCCGTAATTAACAATGATCCAAAAATAAGAAATTTTAATAAAAATCCAAAAATAAATAACATGTTTGTTTGTTGTTTTTAGCAATCCGAGTATTTTGCTGTTATTTCATAAAACCTTGAAGAATTATTCCTCTTTGTTTAAAAATAAATAAATTCATGAAAAGTCAACGTTTGACTTTTTTATATTCCATGAAAGGTAGAAGACTTGATTGATCCAAAGATGTGCCTGCAACCACAAATACGAATCCAATATTCGAAAGACACCTTCAGAAACACAAGTGTATTTAAGTCCAATACCTTCAGAAACCTCTCTCTCTCTCTCTCTCTCTCTCTCTCTCTCTCTCTCCAATATGAAAATTCAGAAATCTGTAATCGTTATCCTAATTTGGATAGTCACACTAGCAGAGTTCGAAGTCTTGGAGGGTTGTCGTGCTAATGATATTCCAGCAGCAGAAACAACGAGAAGAAGAGAGAATAAGGATTCTTGGATGGTCCTACGTAGTTATTCTGCCATTGTCGACTCCCTGAAGTTGATCAAGGCAAGGAAGAAGAAGACAGTGGAGGAGAAGAAGAAGAAGACTGTCGAGTCGTTTCATGCCGTCTCTCGTCGATGTGTTCCTGGCGGACCAAACCCTCTTCACAATTAAGATTCAATCTCTCTCTTGATGTACGTTTCGAAAGCATTTGAGCAAAAAGTTCAACACTACATTACCTAATATTACACTTCAATTTGCAGATCTAAAAGTCAGAACAATCTTTAAAATGTAATTTAATAGAATAGGGTATATCAATTCAAGTAAGCTGAATTCAAGATAACAAAATAGTCCAATTTCTAATTTATGGGTTGCCTAATTTATTTTTTCTATATTTATTATCTAATTGTACACTCTAATCTTAAGTAACACATAACCATCGTATCAGATGGTAAGATTATATGTAGAATCTGAAGATAAACCAAATGGTGCGTAAGTTAAGGGAATATGACCCAATAAGTCCAAAACAATTTGTCAAAATTTATGTAAAAAAACTCGAGTAAAAAGATATTGAAAGAGTCTTTATCCAATATAAATGAAATAACTAATATTAGATGTATATCTAATTATATACTATGATTTTAAGCTTTTGCGTTTTATTTTATTCGTTACTTAGTAAAGTAATTTATAATACTTTAAATCACTAAATAAATGACAAGTTAGAATACAAGATTAAAGAATAAAAACAATTAGTAATAAATAATTGGATAAAATAATCTTAGATTTTCCTTTGAATTATGTTTCAATTCCAGGGAAGGAACAAAAGCAATAGCATTTGCAAAACCAATCAAGAAAAGGCAATCTCTAAAATACTTTCATTTTGGAGGACTAAGATGAAAAATGAAGAAGCTCATCTTTTTTGTAGATGCCGATTTCACAGCCGTTAAAATTCTGGAATTGACTTCTACCTCTTCAACTCAGGTTCTGGGTGTGCTTTCTAAGTTCTTATCTTCAACCTCTGCATTAATATTTTGAAAAAGATTAATGTTAAGCTCATTATTTCAAATCATTAACATCCTATTTGAAGCCAATTTTTCTAAAGTTAAAGAAGCAGGGAAGACAAACCAACATTGCTTCATGAGGAGACCCGACTCGGTATGCCTGCTCGAGCTCTCAACATCTCCGTTCTCTTACTTCGCTCCATTACGTTCACCAACCATTCTACGCTTTCCTTGATGCCCATTCTGAAGACAAAATCGAAATGATATAATAAATAGTTTAATTGACTTTGTCGCGGTATTTGACAATATTAGATCCCAGTCATAAGAATAATTAAAATTAAGCCTAGACATGAAAGTGTAAGTTTAAGAGAAAATATAGAACCCTTAATCAAAATACTTCAATTTGTAAAATTAGCTATAGTTTAATATCAGAATGAAGCTCTAGGCCATCGACCTTACCCATCATATGCTGAAATAGCTTCAATAACATACACTCTTTCATCCAACTTCTTAAGATCAAGATATTGGGCAAGTTCTTCGGCTGAAACAGCTTCATCAAGATCCTGTCGTAAGAAATGCACAAAAAGGACGGTAAATGAGAAGTCATCGTGCCATTTTTCTCCTTAATTAAGCTAACCAGGACATAATTTATTTGATTTTACCTGCTTGTTGGCCAATATCAAAAGAGGAGCTCCTCGCAGATCTTCATTTCGAAGAACCTTTTCTGGCAAACAAGCTCAAAAAAATTAGCACTTGACCATTTGTAGCTCAATATTATACTTAAAAAATACATACCCAGTGCAGATTTGGAATCTTCAAATCTCGCAGGAGAGGAAGCATCAATTACATAAATTATAGCATGTGCTTCTTCATAATACTTTTCCCAAATAGAGCGAAGTCCAGGCTAGGCAAATGAATTAACCATTCAATAGTTGAAGAAAAGAAAAAAACATAACGAAAAAAAATATATATCAAGGATATGCCTGAAGAAAGCTATTTGCAAAACACAAATGACCATATCAGGCACAATAAATCTATCAGCTAATATTCTCATGAAAATTGTGAAAAGGAGGTTCCAAGAGTTTGTTGTAGCTTATGTACCACTATCTGAAATAGTTATTTTAAGAATTATATTTACTACAATTACTAAAGCCGTGCCATCAAAAAAATTGACTAGCAATCGTCTTTCATCAGACAAAAGTGTATTTGATGCAGATTCAAATTCACAATGGTACAAAAAGTCATACTTTTAAGGAGTTACACAAACCCAAACAAAATGCTCAGAGCCTTCCTTAACCTCAAAAAAAAAAAAAAAATAGAGAGAGAGATTCCAACTTTTAAAGCTAAAAAATACCTGACCGCCAAGGTCCCAGAACACAAGTTTCGAATTCGACACTTCAATACGGCCAATATTTAATCCCACCGTTGGAACTATTCGATCAGGAGGCAGGCCTTCTGTATTTGAGAATAATGACTTCAACTTCTCCAGCAAAGTCTTCAGAACAAAAGATGAAATGATGATGAAATTTCAATGACAGACAAAGTAAGTTTGATGAGAAATGAATATGCATTACTGTTTTTCCAGCTTTGTCGATTCCGAGAATGAGAACATGAAACTCTGTCTTTGTAAATACATACTGCCAGAGGCCGTAAAACAACGAAAACATCTGTATTTTGGTCTTTCTGAAAGAAAAAAAATATCCCTTCTCTTTAGTTCTTCCTAATGTTAAAGGGTATGCTTCATAGGTTTTAGCTTCATCACTGCCAATGGATTGAGGAAATCCAAAAAACATCAGAAATAAAGAAGATTAATAACTGGAAACTATGTTTTCTTAGTAAACTGTGTATAAAAGAAATTTGCAATACATGAGGCAAAGGCATCTCATAACTAACCAAATAGATCATAATTCATACATGTGTAAAGGAAGAACGGTATTCAAATATGAAACATATTTCTTCAATTGATTGAAACGAGGAAAGTGAGGCTCATATTTAAATTTCCAAAGCACCCAAAAATCTGATGCATCTGTACATACATCCAGTTCTTATGTAAGAGTCGAGTATACATCTCAAGGAGGGCAAAAATCTTTCAGAAACATCAAAAGAAAGAAGAAGTTTCCACTACGAAAAAAATATGAAGAAACACTGATAATTTTCAAAGGCTACGCAAAATACCATTTCTATGAAGTCTATAAAGACGATCATTCTACTGGATCGCTATTCTAGAGGAAAAACCATAAAAAACAGAACAGTTTGTCAAAATTAGTAGTTAAATAAGAGCACGGATAGCAACTTTATCTACTTGCAGTATTTTTTTAACCGATATTGAAGAATCTACGTCGCAGACAAGTCAGCCTCAAATCGAGAGGAGAGATCAATTACAAAATCACGAGTTCACCGTTACAGATTTCCTCCCCATTAACGAGACAGATTATTATCAGCAACAAAACGCCCAATCTTAACACTAATTCGTACCAAAAAAAGAGGCAGATAAAACATACAAAAACGGTAGCAGTAGTTCACAACAAGGAAATGATGAATTCAAAGGGATTGAAGAGCAGAAATTTTAGATTAGATTACAGAACTTGGATCAAACTCACCTAATTATTACCTGCAGAAAAACACCGAGATCTGGAACCTTAAATCAGACGATAAATTTAGACTATAGAAGTTGGATTGGATCTGAGTCCCTACAACATAATTAATAAGATGCGATTTCCACGCAAAGGCCTCTCAAGCTGCAGAGGAAATCGTTTACATTCTTTAACGATCTCCAAAAGTTCCTGACCCACTGCTCAAATCGTGGGCAAGTAGGGGAATCCGTGCGGTCCGGTTAGGTTGAAATCAAAACCGAACCGAATCGATGAAGAAACTCGGTTAGAGCCAATTTTGACCGTTTAGGTCTATAATTTGTAATTTTTAATATAAAAATTTTACAAATTATTTAAATATTAGAAATTTGGTTCGTGTTGGGTTCCAAAATCGATCTTTAGTTTGGTCTTGGTTTGATTTTTTTGATTTTAACCGAACCAATTTCCAACACTTTTTAACCGATTTTTGGTTTTAACGAAGCGAACCAACTTGGGCTGATTTTTTTATTAAACTCAGTTTATGGTGATTTTGATCGAGGTCTATAATTTATAATTTTCGATATAAAAATTTAAAATTTATATAAATATTAAAAATTCAATTAAGTTGGGTTCCAAAATCAATCTTTGATACAATTCTCGATTCATTTTTTTTTTTGTATTTTAACCGAAATGATTTACAGCCCTTTTAATTGGTTTTTGATTTTAATCGAAGCTAATTGAATTTAATGGGTTTGGTTAGGTTCGGCACTGTGCTTTAATCTAACGATAAATAACATAATGCATTTATTTTATAATTAAACTCATATTATTAATTTGTTAAAGGTTTTTTTTTTTTTTTTAATTTTAAACTATGAGTTTTTAAAAAAAAATTCTTAAAATTTATTATTTATTAAAAAAAATTTTAAATTTTGATAAATAAGTAATTTGAACAATGAGAGTGAAGAGGTCGACCTCCCTAGAAAAGACGGCTGGTCTAGTTGGACAGGCCGACTAGGGACATGTTTGCATTTTTTTTTTAGTTCAGCCCTCCCTCGTGTTAAAAAATAATAATAATTAATTCGAAAAAATACGTAACAGTATTGGATTTATTTGAAAATTTTACCACATGTGCACTATATTATGTGTTCTCTATGTAAGATGATAATACATTTATTTTAAAATTTTATCACATGTTCAATACATCATGGGAAGATAAACTAAAAAATTTTGTAATTTTGTAACACTTATACGATTCATTGTAATTTTAATGAATTATATCATATAATTGACGTAAAATAATTATATAAATCGTATAGATGTTAGAAAGTTACGAAAATTTTTACATTATCTTTTTATAATGTAGTGCACATGTGGTAAAATTTTCACGTAAATCAAATATCGTTACATATTTTTTTCGAATTAATTATTAATTATTTTTTTAATACAATGGAAGTTGAACTGGAAAAAAAATACAAACAGGCTCCTGGCTGGTCTGTCCAACCAGATCAGCCGTCCTCTTTAGAGAGGCTAGCTTCCTCATCTCTTTTTTAGGTTTAAATTGTTTATTTATCAAAATTTAAAATTTTTTTAAAGAAGAGTAAATTTGGAAAGTTTTTTTTTTTTTTTAAATCCATACTCTTAAGAATTTAAGAAAAAAACATTTGTTAATTGTAGCTAAATTAATTGATTGCGGTCACATCTCAATTACGTATATGTAGAAGGGTATATTTGCAAAACGGAATGCCATAGTGGAAAATTGATTTGGAGGCTGACTCGTCTCGCAAAACCGAAAGTTCTTCATTTCTCCGAAAGGTATGGCGCCTCAATCAATCTTCTTCCTTTTCTTTTTGCTCGTCTCAAATCTTACTTTGATCAGTTTATTTCTGAGAAATCCCTGAGAAAATGAGACGGAATAGAGAAAGTTTTAATTGCCAGTTGAAGATAATGGAGCTTAAGTTGTCGCTAGAAAATGTCATTACGTATTTATCGATCTCTCTAAGGTTCTGCAATTTTTTTGTGCTAGATTTTGTTTCTATAAGGTTTTAATTTAGGTATTGTTTTTATCATGTTTGAATTGAGTAATGATATTTATGCTATTTGTTAGCCGTTTTGATCCGAGTTATTATCATTTTTAGTTGCTGTAAAGGCCGAATTCTATCTGTTTGGTTGAATTTGGGTGGCTGCGAGGGTTCAATGAATGTTTCACAAACAAGGTGGTTTGATTTATAATCTGAGTTTGTGATTTATATTTATGCTAATAAGCTCAAAATAAAACCTTCTTTGTTTCGCTTTGCGCTTTTTATGTATGAGAAAATATGCTTCAGATAAGATTATGAGATTAAGGACCAAGAAATGTGGTTTCTCGTACTGATTTGTTGTGTTATTTATGGTGAAAGCCGTAGCCAGATATGTAAAACGTATGTATTTTTCATCAGATGGCGAGCAGCAATAATAGTGAGTCAAGTTGTTGGTATAACACTTGCCGAAAATATAGTTGTAAAAGATACCTCAATTATGCGGTTTGTATACAATTAATTTTATGCCAAGAGATTAATGTGAATTTGTGTAATTATTTCAGTGACCAGAGGAGGTGCAGTGGAATTACATTGTCCAAAGGAGTTGAAAGAGCTTGAAATGAAGTAATGAATAAAACCTGGATTGAATTACCTCCTGGATATGTTTTTGTATTGTTTAATGTCTGATAATCGCCACTTGTGGATAGCTCCCAAAAATGAATCATTCAGGATGCCCAAGCTTAGTTATGTTTAGTCACTACAATATTTGAAATGTTTTATGCCCATTTGTCATGGATTGAAGTCTAATTGAATAATTTTTATCCTCTTTTTGAGGAGTTGCAGGGACCATTGTTCATTGATTGCAGTCTAATTGAATGATTTTATTCTCTTTTTGAGGAATTGCAGGGACCGTGGGCGTGTAAGATGGAATGAGGAGAATCTCGAAAAAATTGAAGCGACTAAACCTGTGAGGCAGAAAATCACTGAACCGAAGACTCCATACCACCCCATGATTGACGATGATGGTATTTTGTCTTAATTTTGCACCATTCAGGTTTATCTGCTTTTTAACTTTCCCTCTTACAGTAGTAACAATTAAGACGTTTCAACTTGAACTCAAAATTTAATGTGACTGTTAAATCTTTTGTTATACTTTTGATAATTTCCCACTACGTCTCTATCCACAGGTTCTCTTTCTCCAATACGGGGTAGCCTTGATGATGGTCTTGGCGATGCAGTGGATGCAGAAGCCATAAGAACTGCTTTAAATGACGTGGCTTCTTCAAGTGGTAAGAACAACCAACAACATGATGGTTGGTCATCATCTGAGGACGAAGTAGATGCCATGGAACAAGACACTGAAGGTCTTGCTTGATTTTTATTTTTTTCATTTCACTTTTAATTAACATTGAAAGGTCGTTTTGTGAATGTGCCTTGTTGACTTCGCCTTTTTAGCTGCATAATGCTGCGAGTTTTCTTATATTTACTGGAGCCTTGTTGACATTTAAGACTATGGGCAGGGGAACTCCTTAACTGCCTTTTATTCTACTATATCCAAGTTTTAGTAGTTCTGTTTATATTAATTTAATCCGAAATTCTTATTGCTGAAAGAATGGTTTTACTTCCGCCCTATGCTTCTGTTTAGTTGTATCAGCAATGCTTCTTTTATGCCTTAAATTTTTTTCAAATCCCACCCTTTTGCATTGTGTCAATCTGTTTGACTCGATAGTCGTGCGGGACAAACTACTTTCAGTATTTTTTTACTCTGAAACATGGTTGTTTGTCTATGGCTTTTAATGGTTTCAGATTCTGAGACAGACAAATGTGGCATGAGTTTTAAGGAGCACAGAAGAGCTCACTATGATGAATTTCGAAAAGTAAAAGAACTTCTTAGGAATGGTTCATTTCTTGAAGATGATGTTGAGGAGAACTATGACATCCAGATGGACAAGCAAGGAAGATATGATTCGCCATCTTCACTAAGTGTTGGTGTAAAGGAAATCGATATTGAGAAAGAAGTCTCGGAAAACTCTCTGAAAAAATGTTCGACGCATCCGGAAAATGGAAGGTCGGGTTAGATTACCTAATTATTTTGCAACAGCTGTTACGTTGTTTTTTCTTTGTTGCATGACTTTTTACTGGATGGGTTTCTTTGTTCTCCCCAACATGGAAATTTTATGAAAAATATTAATGATTGTCAGTCTCATCTCCCTCCCGCCATCCATCCATCCTCAATTGAGTTCTGGGATCTCTTGCAGAACCTCATGATTATGCTTTTATTTTATGATAGAAATTATGATTTGTGTATAATTTTTAGCTCTTAAAATTTGGGATTCTTTCTGATACAAGTTATTAGAGACTTCATTGACCACTTCCCAAGCATAAGATGACTTCTTATAATTTAGGAGAATGAGGAGTACCCCATTTACTCGGAGAAGTTATGGGTACATTTAATTTTGTTTAAAATAAACATACTATTTTTTAACAAAATAATACCTTAAAACATTGACTGTGTCGATTTTGTTGAGTCAGCGCTGACACATACTTATTAATTATATGTTAATATATGTAGATGCCAACATTGCACACTTAATATTATATTTTATCGAAAAGTTTATGTAATAAAATAATTGTATGATAAATAAATTAAATGATTTATAAGTTAATTACTACTTTATTTTTATATTTTGATTTATAATTTGTTTATTAAATGAAAATAAGAAATTATTTATAGTAATAAATGAATAATAGTCGTAAACGTAAAATTCGTCAATATTTCCAGAAAAACCTCCACCACAAATGGTCACCATACCCTCCATAAAAACTCAATCAAAGCTTTCTGCTCAGATTCCACTTCCAATGGCTACCCATGCCCTCGCCTCCCAAATTTGCGCCCAAATCTCCGCCGTCTTCTCCGTCCCGACCAACCCTCACCCGCCGCCACTAGACCTCCTCGTCTCCGAGCTCGCCGCCGCTTCGGCCCATAAGGCCCATATCTTCCTCTTCGGAGTGGGCCGCGAGGCCCTAATGCTCAAAGCCTTCTGCATGCGCCTCGCCCATTTGGGCCTCTCGGCCCACTTCGTCTCCGACGTCACCACTCCTCCGATCACCGCGAAAGACCTCCTCATCGCCTCTGCCGGCCCCGGTGGTTTCGCCACTGTCGACGCCATCTGCTCAGTCGCAAGATCGAGCGGAGCTAAGGTCTTAGTTCTCACGGCGCAGCCGGAGGGAGGGTCGTGCGTCAAGTATGCCACTGGGATTTGCTATGTTCCGGCACAGACTATGGCGGATGATGCGGCTGAAGAGATGGGGGCATCCTCGCGGCCGCTGCTTCCAATGGGTAGTGTGTATGAAGGGGCCTTGTATGTCTTGTTTGAGATGGCGGTGTATAAGTTGGGTGAGGTTTTGGGTGAGAGCCCTGAGACCGTTCGATCTAGACACACCAATCTTGAATGAAGGGTCAGATTATGAACTACGTATTCTGATTTGACTGGATACCAAGAAAGTTGTGGTATTATGTTTATTCCACTATATCAATTAAACCTTCTGCCATGCTATGTATATAAACGTTGCCTTTATATTCCATTGTTTTCTTTTAATTCTTACCCATTTAATATTTACTTATTAATTAGTCTGATTAATGAATTATTTTAATTATTTATAAGTGATCATATTAATTTTATTAATTAATAAATATCATATTATCTTATAATAATTAAATAATAACAATAGAGTGTAGACATAAGATCACTCGATATAAATAGACTATGGATATACTTCTGTGGTATTTGTGGAATTCTCTTCGAACGTTTTTATTAGTCACACTTCTAATTATGAATTACGTTTAATATAATTTATGGAATTATTCGTCTTTTCATAATAATATTGTATATTTTGAGAAAAGCCTACACCCGATTTATTTATTGAGTAACGTAAAATGTGTTGTAATAAATATGAATTTTTTTTATAAATTATTTATTTTTTATTCTCTTAAACGATCTGAAATTACACACCGTTGATTGAATCATCACAATAAATAAAATATTGAATCGTTCTTGACTTCAAATGGTGGGTTGACGTAGTACTCACAACACACAAATTGTTATTTAGATTATTTATAACTTATAGTTATTATTACACATGAGTGATACACAACGATTCCTTAGAATATGAAATTAAAGAGTAAATTTAGGGTCATACGTATAAATATGTTTAATTTAACAATTAAAATTAGTTTTTTATTATATTTTACAGTTTTAAATCAAATTAAAAATATAAAATCTTTTTTCAGCTAAAATATAATTTTTTTGTGATACTTCCCAATGGTTTAAAAAATAAATAAATATATTAATTATCTTCGATATTATTATTAATGTTAATGAAGTTGACTATGATGGGCACGCACGATTGTATGTGCGCAAACTTGAGATTTTTTTATAAGGCAATCTACGTGGAGTTGGTCAACGAAAAACCACGCGGGGTGGCCCCACAAAATAGACATATATTAGCCAATTAAATAATTTTCGATTTTAATATTCAATTTTACGTATCTGAAAAAACATTTATAAAGCTAATTAAAGTAAGATTTAATTTAATTTAATTTTTTCTAGTTCGTAATGATCCATCATTTCACTTCTTTTTGCCTACAATTACGTAATAATCATTATATATTTTAATCATTGACAATTAATATAGAATTATTAACTTAATTATAGTTTAGTAGGTTACTTATTACTACTAGAAGGTTATTGGTTTATGAATAATTATGGTGTTAATTAATTATATTAAAAACTAAAATAAATATATTATGCAAAAACTGTTCTTACAATAAGATTATAGATGCAACTTTTGTCTATTGCTTTATTCGCTGTCGTCTATAAAAGCCATGGAAATCCTCAGAAAGTATCTGCTAAACTCCATTTCGGACTATCTATCGATTGCTTATCGTTCATTCTCCGGTTAAAGACGGTAGGTTTCCGGTGGGAAAATGGAGCCGAATTTTCTTGGCAGCCAAACGGGGTCGTGGACGAACGAGAAACACTTTCACTTCTTGAACTCCGTGGAAGAGTCATTCGTTCGTTCAATGCTTCGTAATCACCACCATCTTCTACCTTTAGAGCGCCCTTTGCCGGCCACTGCAGAATCCACCGCCGATTCCAAACAGCAGATCGGAAAACCTGGTAACTCTCTCTCTCTCTCTCTCTCTCTCTCTCTCTCTCTCTCTCTCTCATTCAAGGTCACTAGTATTTCTGGATCTTCAAGATTTGAAGGTCGCAAAAATCACGACTCTTTCTAACTCTGGAAGATCTTTTTTCTCCCTCCTTTCATACATTATTTTCTTCAGTTTCGTGCCTGCAAATCTGGGTCTTAAGGAACTGTTTGGCTGCGCAGTTTGTATGAATGTCTTTGTTGCATTTTCTTAAAGAGCACGATATTGGTTGGCGATGAAACATTATGGGTTTGACCAGCCACCCAAACACTACCTAAACTTTTGTCAGAATACCGATAATGCCTCGGGATATTTCCTGTAGTAGATATTTACCCAAACTATATACTATATTCTAATACTCTTTTTGTCACGTTAAAAATTAATCATTGTTATTTTATGTGATTTCATTTATATGTTTTTTATTTTAATAAAAATACTTTTATAAAGTAATAGTTATATGATTATTTTATATTTATGTATTCAGTGTAGCTCATTTACTTATATTGTAACTATTATATATTATATTAAATTGTTATATATTTATATGCTTAAATGCACTATATGTAAATTGTATGTTACAATTAGAATGGACATTTAACATTTCAATCTTTTTGTAAAACTGAATTTTTCAGAGGTTTCGAGTCCAAGAGTCATCGGAACGGGCAGTCGAGACAGGAACACTATGAGAAGAAGTTCATCTTCCACCCACCCCCGTGATCATACCCAAGACCAGGTACGTAGCTATTACGTAACGGTAATATAAAAAACAAGTTGATAGAACAATGAATTTTATTCGATAATTTAATTTGATAGTTTGTTTGGTCAGTATTTTTCGTCTTTTGTAGTTTTTCGATTAAAATTACAACATAGTAGTATATAGGTTCGATTTGGTCAAGAACTAAGAAAAAACGTGACACTCTAATGTATCGTTCACTTGGTTAGTAACCAACTATTTTGTAACATGTGGGAGACATAACATCCTTATAATATTGAAAAGAATTGTGTGTGTGGGTGCCCACTTTCCTCAGGTGGTCCCTTGCCTAGATAACAAGAGCAAGTGATGGATGATCAGGACGAGGCTAAGGTTTTGACAATCCTACGGCTGAGGTATCTCTGGATTCAGCAAAACTAAAATAGAAAGAGTCTTCTAAGCTAAATTTCCCCCCTTTTTTTTTTAATTATTTATTATAAATAGGGTTTTATTTTTATTAAAGTCACTTAGACTAGTGGTTTGTATTTATTGTTCTAATTAATTTTCCAACTTTCTACATTTTTCTTCAAGATATGGTTTAATTATTATTTTAATTTCTCCTCCTCCATCATATAATAAAGTCTTCCACCCTATAATATAATATTATTATTTAAATAAAAGTAACATTTACTGTATGATATGGCTCGATACTTATAAACACGATGGTATATGTGTTTAAAAATAATAAATAAATAAATAACATACCAGCATTAATTCGATGTGATTCGAAATTTAGTTGGGCAAGACTGAATCTATATTTAATATTTGAATTTTATTTTTTTTTTATATATTAATACTTAAATAGTAAAATTCGTAATATTTTGATTTGATTATAATAAATTTATATTATACTCATAGTTTTTCTCGAAAGAATTTTTCACGTAAATTTTGGTGTCTCAATTTTTATGTGATTTTTTTTTTATTTTCATCGCATCATTTACCATCCTTACAAAAAGTTATTTATTATTACAAGAATGTAGTAAAAAATTGTTTATCTCTGTTTTATTATTAGGATATAGTTTAATGTACAATGTTGATGGATTGCTTAGTTAAATTTTACATCTTTAAACTTTTAATTTAGAATAATTTATTTAAAATTAATTTGATTTAAGGTTCTTTATAAAATTCAATTAATAAATTTTTTTTTTTTTTGGGGGGTAAAACACTGCAAGGGGATGAAAGGACAGGGAATTCAACATGGATATGGATAAGCTTCCACGTCCAAACAAAAAGCTTTTTTGTTTACTTCAAATATTGATTTACTATTAATTATTTTTCTCAATTAAAATTATTAAATAAATATAATAACTATTTTTTTTTTTTTTTAATTGAACACCACCTCATAAAGGCTCAAAAGAATTATATGACTTAGACTACTATATTTAGTCTCTAATTATATTTTTTAATTCGGCACAAATTAATTAATATCATCAATTATAAATAATTAAAATTAAAATAATTAATTACAATAATTAATGTTCGGTGATTTGGAAAGTATTGTCACAAAACTTTAATTTTTTAGTTAGATTTAAAATTATGGCCATTTGTGGTCTAATGGGCCGGGTAAGTAACCATTTGGCCCATTTCTTGTTCTCATAAGTCCAGAAATAAGGAATTAAAAGGTGGTTAGAATTAATCCGGTTTATTAAGATTTAAATAGAAGATTAATAATTGCGGCGTTTTTTGCCACGTATATAAATAAACAGCAAAAATAATTATTTAATTAAAAGCTAGAAAAGAAAAAGGATAGGAAGTTTCTCGAGGAAAAGACATAACGCAGTGTACCTTCTCGCTCCTTCCATTGATTTTTCTTGCTTCGGTTTCTTCGTCTTCGTTTCCTCTCTTTCCTCTTATCCTCTGTGAATTCCGACCGAAGCTTCTAGAACCAAGAGATTATTCCGTTCGCAATTCTGTTTCTGTTAATTTTTTCTAGGTCGGACGCGGTTGTTCAGCTTTGTTTCAGATGGCTCCTCCGCCGGTTGAGCAAGGCGGAGAGTCGGCGGCTGGGGAAAAGGCGATACCGACGCCGTTTTTGACGAAAACCTATCAGCTCGTCGACGATAATGAAATCAACGATGTGATTTCGTGGAACGAGGATGGATCGACGTTCATCGTGTGGAATCCTACAGTTTTTGCCAGAGATTTGCTTCCAAAGTATTTTAAGCATAACAATTTCTCAAGCTTCGTTCGGCAGTTGAACACCTATGTAAGTTTTTGGTTTCTTCTGTTCAGATTTTTTCTTCGACTTTTTCCTTTCCCTCTGACTTCAACTTTTATTCATTATACTAGGGATTTAAGAAGGTAGTGCCGGATCGGTGGGAATTCTCTAACGATAGCTTTCGAAAAGGTGAGAAACGACTTTTGTGCGAGATTCAGCGCCGTAAAATCTCGATTTCGGCAGCGACGACTACAGCCGTTGGGGCGATTCCGACGGCAGTAACAGTAGCAGGAATCCCCTCGGAGAAGCAAAAAATATCTCCGACGAATTCATCTGAAGAACAGCTTTTCTCATCAAATGCATCGGCGACGAAAGCTACAGATGAGCTGATCGATGAAAACGAGAGGCTGAGGAAGGAGAATTTTCAGCTGATGAAAGAATTATCTGAAGTGAAATCGCTTTGCAACAATATCTTCAATTTGATGTCTAACTACGCGAATACCAAATCGGAAAGCAGTTTCCCGGCCAATGAGAACGGCTTACCGGTTATGAAACCACTCGATCTCTTACCTGTTAAGCGGTTAATCACCGAGGCGAAGATGGATACGTCGGTGGAGGAGACAAGTTCGAGTCCGACACCTGGTCCGGGCGGGATTCCGAACCCAAACCCGAGCCTAAGTCCATGCCCCAGGCTATTTGGTGTGTTAATCGGAGCCAAGCGAGGTAGGGAATTTAGTCAAAGTCGCTCTACCTCACCGGAAGGCGGGACTCTCCTGCAACTTCAACAGCCCGAAGGTTCGGAGATCAAATCAGAACCGTTTGATTTCGGTGACAATCAAGAGACACTTTGGCTCAAACAGTGTCACCGAACGAATCAGAGGGTGTGTAATTGACGGCTGCTTGAAAACTCTCCTCCTCTATCATCATATGCGCTGCACTGAATCATACCTCCTCAAGGGCGTGGCACGTGACCACAAAACTCGGCACGTGAATAAGAACTTTGCTTTGTACCTCGTTTATATATATTTAGATATCAACAAACGACGTCATTTTAGGTTCGCTTCTAAGTTCTAAAAGTCTTGTAAGTTGTAATGTCACATAAGGCTAGTGTAGGCTTCTGAATGGAATCCGATGTTATTTGCTGATTAATTAAGATTAGCAGTTAAAAAAAAATCTTAATTGGGTTTTAATGTTTCGCACTGTGTATTTTTGCAGTGTTGAATCCAAGCCATGATCTTTATCAATATTTGAATTTTCACAAATCAAATATTAACTTTTAATTATCAGTAATTTATGTTTTATTTTTCATTAAATTGGGTGTGTTAACTAATTTTTCGTCTTTTTGACTGTTTATAATTTAATTTCAAATGTTGTCGGTCGCTTTATTAATAAATTTTGAAATCAATTAAAAAATCACGTTAAAACGTCATATTAAATAAAAATAAAAATAAAATACACGTACTAAATTTAATAGATAAATTTATCATTATTTTAACTTGTTGCTACCCGTGCAAAAATAAAACAAAAACTTGCTAGAGGGGACTTGTCAAATTGTTCCAAAACTAGTATATGTTTGATTGACAAAAAGTTTAGGGAGAAAAGGAGAAGAGATGGCTTGAAGGTTTTGGGGGAAAAATAGAGCGAAGCTGCGTCATTTGACTGCTCTCACTCTTTCCAGAAGACAATTCAATGCACTTTTTACACATCCAAAGATAAAAGTACCCACTTTACACGTAGCTCTGATAAAAGAAATAAATTTTATTATTTCAATTTCCATAATTACTAATTTCTTTGCTGGAAAATTAATTTTCTTATTTGAAATAGGTAATAAATTTATAAATATTATAATTGTAATTGTATCAATTTGGTACCTGGAAATGTAAGAAAAGAAATAGCCATTTTTGATTTGGAGAACCATGTTGCTGTAATTTTGGGCAGATGGGAGAAATTGTCAGGCCCATCGTCGGCAACCCAGCCATGTCCACACTGCATGGCCTTTTCATCTCTCTAAAACTCAGCTTCACATCGTTGCCTCTCTCCTGCAACTCAAATTCTGAAAACCCATGATCGTATTTTGTCTGGAAGACACCTTCTGAAGATGATTTCCACAAAATGATCCGCCCTGAGCAAAAACTCTCTCATGTGGGCTCCTCAGTGTTCTAGTTCTTGAGAGCTTTGCGCAGATCCAATCTTTTCTGTTCTAAATCCATTGATTAAGTAGTGAGCTTATTGCAGATTTAGTGTTTACGTTAATTGCAAATCTTCCTATATTAATTTCTCCATAGAATACCAAGAAGGTTTTAACTAAATCTATAATATTTTTTATCCAACGATTTAGAATTCTTTTAGTCACCATGTTTAAACTATTTATAATTTTATTTAGATTAATTCATCAATTAATGAATTTAAATGACAAATAAAAACAAATAAATAGTTGCTTTGGCGTTTCATTATGGGTAGCACATAAAAAAAAAACCCTTTAACATTTAGTTCGTTAAGAGTATTTGATGTAAATTTTCGTACCCATTCTTCTTCGTTTTACTTGGGTAATTTGTATTTGAGTAATACACCTACTTTTTGTTACTATCTTTGAATTGTTCAATTCCTCATTTGCTCGATTGTCACAACTATACGTGTGACGGCCGAAAGTGTTCATTTACCGTTGCTTACGCACATGATATTGGATTAAATTTTAAAATATTTATTTTTGAAAGCTTTGGAGAAACCAAGGAGGTGTAACACAAAAATTTGGTCAACTCAACTTTATGTCAATAATTAAAAAATATAATTGACTTTAATGTAAAATAATAATAAAAGCTCAATAATTTTCCAATCTGGTCAACCCAACCTGTGTCAGCCTAGCCCACTACTGTCGAGCCACCCAGCTGAGACAGTCCAGCCATTTTGTTGAGCCCAGCACCCACCAACTACACCACCACATTCCAAATCCGTCATTGAGATCAGTCTAGCCCACTCGTTTACTAGCTCACCTAATCCACAAGACTAATCCTGATTAACTATAATTAGTTAAACTTCACTTGTAAATAGATACTTGACCAGATATATATTTTGTTATTTATTTGAAAAAATAGTTAAAAGTCCAATTAGGTTTGGTGATTGGTGGAGTAGGAAGATGGCTATCAGAGGTGCCACGTGGCGAAATTAGCTTGAGATCAGAGAGTGTCTTCCAAGCAACAAGGCAACGATCTCCCACCGAACAATGTCTGGACAGCTAGATATTTAAAGCGGGAAGCAAAATCAACAGTTGGAAGCACGCCACGTACACTCTCCAGGGCCCCACTTCACTCTTATTGGATGTCAGGCTTGTACATGTCAGTGCCAGCGTGTCAATATGGATTATTATTTAGGGTAATATTACTTATAGGAGTAGGGTCTCTGATTTTAATACAGTTTGATTTTAATTAAATATTGAATATAAATTATTTTTAAAAATGCAGCCAAGCAGTACTGCACTGCGCGATGCGAAGTGGGATTTCGTACGTGCGAAGTGGGGCCCGAGAGGCAGCGCTGAAAGGTTCAATCAAGTGTTCTACTCAACTCATTTACAAAAGATTGCGAACCAATCGCATACGTCCGCGTTGCTGTCAAAATAAATAGTTGACTACTGCTTACCCTATTTCGCATTTAATTGGCTGAGCGTGAAAGGGAGCACGTAACCAATACTACATTTCATGTAGAGAAACCCCCGTGCTGCTTCGGTTGGAGCCGGAAAAAGCTCACCCACTCTCCCTCTCTCAGAGCTTTGTCCACTCCATTAAACCTCGTCATCTTCATTCTCAGAGAGCGATCTTGGACTGACATTTCAGGGTATGAGATTTGCAGATTGAAACTCCAAACATGCCGATTGAAGAGCTAGAGAGAGGAGGAGAGAAACAGCAAAGAAACAATGGCGGCTACTCATCTGCTTCCTATGTCGTTGAAGAGACAGATACCCAATGGACATCCTGGCTGGTTCCGATGATCGTAGTGGCTAATATTGTTGTGTTTATCGTTGTTATGTACGTCAATGACTGTCCCAAGCACGTTAGTGGAGTTTCGGGAAAATGCGTTGCAAGATTTCTCGGGAGATTTTCGTTTCAGCCATTGAGAGAGAATCCTCTCTTTGGACCGTCTTCTCAAACGTATTATTTGTTTTCTTTCTTTGCCTACTTTTTGTTTCTCTTTTCTGACCTTGTATTTGATTGATGCTCTTGTTTTTAGATGTTTACCATGATTCTTTATTTAACGTTTTATAATTTATGTTGCTGGAGTGATAAACTTAGAAACTGATTTTATGTTCTTTAATGATTTATAATAAGATATTAGTATTCCAATAGTTCTTACAGATTGTCTTGGAGAAATTGACGTGGTATGATCTTTTCACAAATTTTGATTACCAATTGTCTCAATAAACTAGAAAAACAGTGAAAAATACAGATCTGACTTTGCTATAGTTTTACTTTTACATTTTCTTCCCTTGGGTTGTAATCGATTGCAATACTCGGGAGCAAAAAAGACAGTATTCGATTGCCAAGAATGAATGGTAAAGTTGTAAAATTAGAATTTGTTTACAGATTGAAGAATTTGGGAGCTGCAGATGCAACAAAAATGGTTGAAGATCACCAAGGATGGAGGCTCATCACCTGTATTTGGTTACATGCTGGTGTTATCCACCTTCTTGCCAACATGATAAGTCTCGTTTTCATCGGAATTCGTCTTGAACAACAATTCGGGTTTGGTAATTTCCTCGTTCCTTTTTAATTGTTCATTGGATTTGTAGTTTTCGTCCTTTTTCTTTTTGCTGTTTCATAGTTTCATTTTTTATGCTTCACCTTGTTCTTCACTTTGATTTTTTGCATTTTTCCAGTGAGGATTGGAGTGATTTACTTAGTTTCGGGTTTTTTCGGGAGTGTTCTTTCCACGTTGTTTAATCGAAACAGCATTTCTGTCGGTGCTTCTGGAGCTTTGTTTGGACTTCTTGGAGCAATGCTTTCAGAGCTCATCACTAATTGGACCATCTATACCAACAAGGTCCACAAAATCTTCATATTTTTATATTTATTATTCGAATTATTTAGGAGTAAACCAATTCCCATTGACCACTTTAGCCGGACCAGAGCACTTGCTCCAATTTTTGGTCGGTCCCTCTCAAATTGACTGGTCCGTTCAGTCAAAGAACCAAAGAGGATCAGACAGACTCAATAGATGTTTTTAAGTTTCTTAATTTTTATCTTTACATTGTGATCATTGATTTTAAATTTATAATCTGTAAACTTATATGTCTAACTGTTCTATAAATGTTGACTGATCTTGAAAATTGTGTGGTTTTAAATTGGTCCTGCTTCATAAAGTTATTGGTTTGGTTTGGTCTTGTCCTTTTCTTCCTTGATATCTCGAGCACCCCTAGTTTTATCAACAATTTTATCATAACCATATTGGAATGGTTATTCAGGCTGCAGCTTTGTTTACCCTTCTGATTATTATTGCAATCAATCTCGGAATTGGAATTCTACCTCGTGTCGATAATTTTGCACACATCGGAGGATTTTTATGCGGATTCCTTCTCGGGTTTGTTCTACTTCCACGTCCTCAATATCGGTGGTTGGAGCGGCCAAGATCTCCAACCGGAGGTCATGTAGAGTCAAAATACAAGCCTTACCAATATGTTTTGTGGGTTATTTCACTGGTTCTTCTGATTTCAGGGTAAGTCCATTTATAATTTAAAAAACATTTAATGATTAGAAAAGGTATTATTGACGAAATTATTATGGTCGGCAGATTAACGGTTGGGTTGGTGATGCTGTTCCGGGGGGACAACGGAAATGATCGCTGCCATTGGTGCCACTATCTGAGCTGTGTTCCGACTTCTAAATGGAAATGTGATGAGAAATAATAGTTTAAAACTTGCAATTGTGTTTACAGTTGTAGACATTGGTTGTGTATATGGCTTACATATGTTGATATATTCAAAGTTTGTGTCATGTTCTTTGAGATTTGATCTGTATATATTGTTTAAATTCCAACTCTAGAGAGAGAAAGTTGACAATGAACTTCAATGGAAGTGAAAACCCAAGATTTAGATCTTCATATCTATGCACAAACAAGCATACAAGCCAAAAAAAGTGAACACAGAGTTGAGATGAACAAAGAAACGACATCTCATCCTGTTTGACATTCATTTTCGGTTCAATCTTCTGTTTTTTTGTTCAAAACGTGGCAAATAGTTACAGACGAGAGAGAGAGAGAGAGAGAGAGAGAGAGAGAGAGAGAGAGAGAGAGAGATTACCTTAATTTAGCACACTTCCAAAACTAGATTCGTTGCCAAAACAATCATTTGTGTTATTGCTCCAACCATCCCGAGATCTTTGAAGAGAAGAGTCAAATTTGTCAAACTCGAGCCTTTGCCTCGGAGCACTATGCGACCTCACCTTGGCTCTCGATGATTCCGTGTTGGACATGTAGTTTGGATGGCAGGAATAATCGCCGAACAACCCCCACGACCGCTCACTTGCTGTCGGCGTTAACCATCCCCCTCTGCAACTGCTTCCTCGCTTTGACGACGACGGGACTTGTGGGCTATCCTCCGAAGTTTTCGCCGGCGACCCCTCTTTTCGAATCGTCAAATTCGTCGTCGAGAGATGCGTGAACGGAGAATCAAACGCAGCCAAGGTTTGATTGACGTTTCCCGACGCCCTACCCTGGTGAATTTTATTGAACGATTTAGCAAGTTTTTTGGAGTTCTTGTGCGGTTTCCACGTATCCACTTCGAGTATTTTGTCGGGAATCTCATCGTCGGGTTGCATATTCCGGCAAGAAAAGTCCTTTTCCGGGAAATGGCGCGAGAAATTCAAACCCATTTGTGATTTATGTACATTCGTCTCTCTCAAACTTGAATTCGACCCACTTCTCTGCGAACAAAAACTCCGCATCAGCCAATGTTGAAATGAAGCTTTAGAAAACCAGCGTGGGAGAGAGAAGAAAGAGGGTTACAGGGAGACGAGAGATGGAAGAGTTGCAGAGAAAATGAAAAGACTCGGAAGAGCGAGAGCGATTAGCCCGAGCCCGAGCTTGAACTCGAACCAGTGTCTGCATTCGCTTAAGCATATCAGCTGTTTGCTTCCTCACAATGTTACCTCTCGCCAATGCTTGAAGCTTCACCAATGCTTTCAGTGCCCTCAGTGCCCTCCTAGCCTTCATACATTCAACAACATAATTCATAATTAATAATTCCCGTTCAAACCCTAATCCAACAAGAGTTGGAATGAACTCCAACGTGATTGTTTGTAGAATGATGTAAAGGGGAAAGTTGACATTAGTGGTCATGAAAACTTCAAGGAAAAGAAAAGCAACATCAATAATAGCTTTTTTTTTTTTTGAAAAATAGCATGAAATTATGTTTTCAAAAATGGACATACACAATTAAGATTTGAGGATAAATAAATGTAGGAGTCAAAGTCTATGAGCAGAAGACCTAAAACCTAAGCACTAAAATAGACGTGTCCTCACATTCACAACTCATAGCTGAGTTGTCCATTGACGTCCTGCCCCACCACAGACTGTTAAAGCCTAATTAATTTAAATATTAATTATTCATCGTTTTAATTATTAATTAGTGTTTAACTTGGCCGACATTCTAATAGGTTGCGTGACCTTCTATTATTAATTCGATATCATGTTATTTAATTATGATATCTTTGTCTTGACCCTAATCCCACTATTACTACAAATAATACTTTGTAATTATAATAAACAATTTCAAGTTGGCTTTTGGTTACCCACTTTCCAAAGTGTGTTTGTTTCCCGAGAAAACTACAGAAGAGGCCGGAAAATTAAAGCTCCCCCAAGTTTTTTAGTGTGTAAAAAAGGAAGAAAAGCTGGAAAGGTTGAAGCTTTTTAGCTGTTCCGATGTTCAAGTCCAGCGACCAATTTTCCCGAGAAAATGGAAGAATCCTACCCTCCAAATTGATTTTCTCGGGAAAGAGAAAACTCCCATTGGCGGGAAATTCAACTAAATTACATAAATTTAAGATTTTGAAAAATAGAGCTTCCTTTTCACATTTTTAACACTAAAAGTTACTTTTTTGTTGGCATCCCATTTTTCAAAAATTGGACTCTTCGCTCTTTTATAAAATTAGTAATTGAATTTAATTTGAAAAAAAAAAATATTTATCTCTTAACAAGGGGAATGGCATAGATGTAATTGTCAAGTCATTGTAGGGTAAATGTCAACTCAAAAAGAATAGATTATTGAATGATGAATTAAAAATCAGAACAACTTACTAAATATCCCCGGAAGAATGCCTGAATCTTCACGGCGGCGATTTCAGATTTCCCACCACCGACGCAGACGCGCGCACCATAAGAATTACCCTCACTAGCCAGCCGAACTACTTCGGCGGCGGCGTGAGCTGCAGCGAGAGCTGCTTCTGCAACTGCAGCCGTCGCTGCCGCGACAGCCATGGCGTGCTTGTTAACTTCCGAAGGCTCTGCGTATGGCTGAAAATCGCCAAATGGATCGGAGTTGGAAGATGTCGTGCTTCTTCCTGTCTGACCGGAGTTCGAAGACTTAATGAAACTCCACTTCTTGTTCTTATTCTTCTGATCGGAGGGGAAGTCCGAGGAATTGAGCTTGGGTTTTCTACGGCAGAAGAGTCGCCGGAAAAATCCCATGTTTTATCTGGAAGAGAGGATCAGAGAAAGTTCAGTTTGGAAAGTGGGTCTGAAGAAGCTGTGGGTTGTAAGAGCATGATATTGATTGCAGAGTAAGGAGAGACAGAGAGTGAAGAAGAAGAAGAAGGAAGTTTTGGGTTAGTAGTCAGAAAATAGAATTGCAGGAACGTGAGGAATTTTATATCGACGTCAGCTAAAGAATTGTTTCCAACCACGCGCTTAAACTTCACAAATCACAAGTCTCATTATTTTATTTTATTTTTTATCTTTTCCTATTTTTATTATTTAGTAAAATAATCTTTAGGTAATTATGAATAAAAACACTAAACTATATAATTATTAACGAATTATCTTTTTTTTTTTTTTGTTGACAAAACAAATTTTAAATGTACCACTCGAGAATTTCAAATAAAACTTAATTTCGTATCCAAAGATAAGTTTATGTTTTACATTACCTTTATAGTGATTATGAAGTATTTAGAGAAAATAATACGAGTAGAGGTCAAAAAAATATTTAGAGTGTACTTTGTAAGATAACCAAGTGACAATTATGAAGTAGCACACGAGGCAAGACATTGGGAGCGATAGAGGCACAAAAAGACGTGCAAGAGACTAGCACGCCCCGACTTTTCCAAAACACGTTTTAGTAAAATTTTGACGTTTTAAGATTTTCAAAGTCAATATTTTTAAATTTATTAAGGTTTTCTATATTTTTAAGAATATTTTGGGCTATTTACCATTATTTTTAAAGTTTATTTGCTCATATAAACACTAATTTTGTATCAATTTATGCACCTCAATCATAGCCCTTATTTATTCCATAACTCGCGAGCTGTCTTTTCGTTATACAAAATTTTCAAGATAAACTTGAACCTAATAGACTCTACCCTCAAACAAGTAAACATATCAGTTTACACGCTTGATGGAGACAATTAGGATTTTTATTATTGTTAGGGTTTCTTCGTGAAAATCCTTTGATTTTGATTCTTCTCATCATTTTCTTTCAGTAATGTGCGATAACTCTATGGATTGGTTAATTTAAAGGTGAAGGATACTCGTCGTGAGCAAAAATCTACGTAATAAGAATCAGGGTAAGATATGTTTGTATGTGTTGCTCTGTTGGTCCGCATCACAAAATGCTAGATTATCTCTTAACGTTTTATTTATACTTGATGATGTATTTTATTTAGATATTCATTATGATGCCGATTGGGATGTTTTATGAGACATTTTATTGTTATTCAAGGGTTTGATAATGATGATGATATTGCTAGAAGATATGTTATATTTTATGCTTTTAAATATGATACGCTGATGGATGTAAGTGATATTTTATGTGTTGACTCGTTGGTATGTTTCACGAAGTGTTAGGTTAAGTAATTTCGTTATGATAAGACTTTGAGGACCTGTCTTTTTTATTACGTTACAAAATTAATGACTCGATGATTTGTGTAATTGTTATGATAGAATGAAGTTTACGATCGATGTTATGTTTTATGATTAAATTGATTATATGAAGCTAGAAGATATGTTGTAGTATAGATTTTTGATTGTGATGTATTAATACATGATATGATTATATTGACGATGATGTCGCTCAATGATGTGTTTTGTTTTGATGATTTGATAAATGTAGAAATATTGATGCTTTTATGATATGTAGTAAGTTGTGATAGAATAGAAAGAACAGACAAATTGACTCGAAGATATGCTGTGTTTTGCTTCGTATGTTTATGTATGACTCATGTATCATGAAATTTATGTTAAGACAGATTTAAAGATAACAAAGAAAAAAAAAAGACACATAAAATACGGAAAGATGATAGAAATATTGAATATTGTTGTGAGACGGAATTACAAATTGGTTGTCCCATAAGATTGAATTGTGAAGTATCTTCTCACTTCCTTATACTGAGTTACCTCCAAAAAAATTGAATGTATATCGAAACTAAAGCAAAAATAAAAGACTCAGCGAGAAAGAATTTCGATAAGATTGTTTTTACGAAAATTGCATATACATACATGTTCGTGATAGTTTATGCATCTCTTATTGAGTGTTAGATTCATAATTTGAACTTTGTGATGCATGTGAGACATTTTATGTTCGCTCTCAATTCAAATGAAGTTGCATGCACTTGAAATAGGTTAAAACACGCTAAAAAACGATCGACATTGACTCCATACAGTCATACTTAAGACGCCCACACTTGAAATAGGTGCAACATATACTAGAGAACGAGGGATCTCGTCTTCACGCTCTCGTACGAGAAGTCTCCCGCAATCAAACTACAGTTAATTACGTTTGAGTTTAATGGCTGGAAAGTTAACTTGTTATTATAAAATAATTTAACATTTGTTTTGTTAATAAATATAGTTTAAAATTTTTTTTATAATCACTTTTGATTCGTTAGACTTGCAAAATCATTATTTAATTCTTAATAATTATATTGTAATTATTAATTACATATTAATTAAACAACATAATATTTTATTATCATGAACAAAATGGATGCATACCTTACATAATTATTTTAATGGAGGATGTGACAAAATGTTTATTAGATTATATATTTTAATGGAGCATGTGATACAACATTTGTAACAACTAACGAATTATAAAGAATGATTAATGAAATAATCATTGGGACATGCGTAAAAGAGACACCCGATATTTGAGACATCACGTAAATGATAATTGAGTCTCATCTGACTAAGTCCAATAATTATTTTTAATTATTTAATACAATTAATTATTTTGGGTGTATCTTTTGCTAATATGCTATTTTTGCCTAACAACTAACTAATATTCTTCGTCAAATTACATAATATTTTTGGTAAATTTCTGATCGCACGATGCTTTGACTTCTTATTTGACCGTCGACGGGATTGAGATCAGCGGTGGAGGCCAATGAGACTGATTAGGGTGGGTCCTGCGGTGGGCCATGGGGTCCCACAATCAACGGATGAAAAAAAAAATAAAGAAATTGTGGAAGTGATTAGCGTTAGGTAAGTCGGCGAGTCGGACCCACGCACCATTAAATGCGATTGTAAATGTTGTCAATGGTGCCGACGCGACGCGACGAAGACTGATGTCGTTCTGTCCCCTCTTGCTTTGATTATCTATAACGGGATTAGTTGACTAAATACCAAATATACTAATTTTAATTTAATTACTTTCTCAATTATAAATTTAAATATTAAAAGCATATTTTAAAATGTTACGTGACAAAATACTTTTGAAAAAAGTTTATTAAAATTTTTATTTAATTTAGAAATAACTAAGCCAGGAAACAAAAATTTTACTCCGACCTAACTCACCTTCTCGTGTTATCACGTGTTCATCAATAATTAAAATAAATTATCAATAATTAAATTAAAATTTTAATTACAACAATTAATGATAACCGGACGAAGTAAAACTAGAAGGTAAAGTCCGACATTGCACATTAAAAGAAATATTCATATGACTTCAATCAACCAAGTGCAAAAGGTAGGATTATGTTATTTCTATCTAAATTAATACAATAATTATTATGAAAACTAAGTAAAAATACAAAAAAATAAGTGTAGGAAATAAAAGGTTAGTCTTCAAAATTAGCCATTACTCCGGCCAAGATAAGAAGCTTCAGGAGTTGTATACCGGCGGTCAAAAGTTAAAAACGAAGATGTCTGGGGATTGTGACAATCTATATCCATAGCCTACACTCAAAATTAACCAATTTAACATAAATCAATAACCAACCAATCAAAATATTCGATCAATCACGGCTCTAATTCCCATTTAATCTTAAATTATATTCGTTTACCTGTCTCAATTGGCCTACGTTCAGGCTGGGCTCTTGGAATGTGCTTTGAATTAGAGGTTCCTGCGGGGGCAGAGATATCATTTGGAACTTCTTATTTGCACAGAGATAATCAGAAATTCCATCTTATAGCCAACCTATTCAACTATAACCAAACTTGATCAATCAGTTTGCTTATCAACCCGATTTCATAGCCTACATTTCTCATATTTTGGAGCCATTTTTGCAAATTTGCCAATGATGAGAGTTTTTAAAATAAAAACTTTGCATAAAGATCCTTTTTTTTTTTAATAAAAGGGAGATGACTCACTTGTGTTTCCAAGGGAGACATTTTTCCTTGTGCACAAAAAGAATCAGGTATTTATCCATTAAAAAAAAAAAAAAAACTGAAATTTATACTTCGCAGATAGGGTGATTTGTGGTGTTTTTCAAACCTGTGACAGCGGAGAATGGCCAGGCAAATCCTGTTGGTTGGGGAAGATGTTTGGCTGTGGGTACATGCATTGCACCACCTGATTCACTTCGAAGTTGTACAAATTCTGTTAAACGTATGAAAAAAAATATAATTATCAATGACATTTGCATACAAACATCACAAATAGCACTCTCATAAATCAAACAAATTTAATTCTCTGTAATTAGTTTCTATTTCGATTCTAACTCCAAGACTCAATAACCTTTTCTCAAACCCGAGATAAAGCAGAAGGGTTGTCAAAACTATCTTCAGCATTGGGTAAAATTTTTACCTGAATTAAAGAGTTGGAAATGCCAGCCTGTGGAGGATTATATGCTGATTGGGTGCTTGAAATGCAAGACAAAAGGTTCATTGGAGGGGCATCAACACAATGTCTGCCAACGTTAGAGCCTTTGTCGTTGACATGGACTAGTTGACAAGAAACAGAATTTCTCCCCATTTCTTCGACTGAATTATCTTCATTTGGATTTTCAATTGTTGTTCCATCCAGGAAAACGTCTGCAGGTTCGCTCTGAGAGTTATTTGTGCCAATACTACTTGATGGAACTTCCTCTAGTTTAAGTGTCAAAATTTTGTCCACCTCTTCCATTGCTTCATCAACCTGTCTAGAAGCAAATTCAAATGCTTCCTCAGATTCCGAGGCTCTAGCTGATAATTTAAGCATTGTACTAGACAAATTTCTATAACGCCTAGCCAAAACATAGTGTGGTTTATTATCATGAGTTGATTCATTTACCCCTTGTACACTTCCACACCGCGCATCTTTACTCCATCTCTTTAAAATGTATTTGGACGGAACCACCTTAATATTTCTGTGATCAAGGACTTTCAGTGCATGCCTACAAATAAACCCAACATCCTCAAACTTCATGCAGCTGCAAACAACCGTTTCATCTGAAGATTCGAATGTAACAGTATGTTCTCTGGTTTGGCCAAAAGTTTTAGTTTTGTATTCGTACACCTGCCCATTTTGGCTACCCTGGTCAACAACAACATTTAAACACTTTTCATAACCTTTTTGGAATACCTCAAATGCTCTTGGAGTGTAAATTTTGCTTGCATGCTTTAATAAAACAACGTTCCCCATCAATCTTGGCATGATTCTGCTCATTTCCTCAGCTGCTTCTACTTCCTTTTGACGTTGTCCAGCCACTACATTTTCAAAATGTTTAATAAATTTTAGCACATCCAGGTCCAAATTCAGGAAACTCCTGAAGTCATTGAATAAATTCTCAACCAAATTGTAACATTTAACGTCAATAAAGAACGTATTTCTTCCGTATACTACACCCCACTTCTCTTTCTCTCTAAACATCCATCTTAACCACTCGTTCTGGCTAAGACCATATTTTTCCAGCATTGCAACCCAGGAATGAACAAAATCGTCCTCGTCCTTCTGATCATACATACAGCTTTTCAAATCAATGGCAAAAGATTCAGTATCATTTAGTAAATGATTAAGGTGATTGAGAGTACTTTCGTACATTTGCCAAACACACATACGACGGTTTGTTCCTGGTAAGACCGCTTTGACTGCTTCAATGACTGCTGCGTCTTGGTCCGTGAAAATAGCCTTTGGCTTCTTCCCAGACATTGCCTCTATGAATGTTGTAATTAACCACTTGTAGGATTCTGTGGTGGCATCATACAGAAAAGCGGCTCCAAAGATGACTACCTGTTTGTGATGATTCACTCCTATAAACTGTACAAATGGCCGAAGATCTTGATTTCTTTTTGCAGTTGTATCCAAACAAAGAACATCACCAAAATAATCATAGTCAACTATCATTTGATCATCCGCCCAAAAAATGTTGGTTACTTTGTCATCCACATCAAGCTGCATCGTGTGAAACAAGGATGGGTTTTGAAAGTGCTGCCTGTGAAAATAATACAGTAACTGTCCTGCCTCACCCCTCTTTATATTTCCCATCCTCTCTGATAAAAGAGATTTTTCATAATCACTGGAAATCTCATCACAAGATTCTTGGATTTCAAATCGTCTGTTCTTTCCTTGAACTTCTTGCTTTGACTGAAGTCCTGAGATGTCAGGAGGGTCATCGTCAGCTGTAGAAACAGAACTTAACTCACTTTTTAGCTGTAAAATTTGAGCATCATTCGGGTTTAAAATTTCGTGATTATGTTTTACTTCAAGATGTGCAACATGATATTTACCATTTTGTTGACGAGTAATAATCATGTGTGCCATACAGCCAGTTCTAGTTTCCTTTCTGTGTTTCTTAACATTTACATCTCTTTTGTCTTTCCTCCTATAACCCTCTCGAGAGCAAGTAAACTTCCTAGATACAACTTGACCATGAAGCTTGCTCTTATTTACCCAGTCTTTTCGAACACTAAAACCCATCAGCTTGGCATAATGATTATAGAATTTGTACGCATGTTCATCGGATACAAATTCTGTACCAATCTTCAATAAGTTGTCAACATTGGACGGACCTTCAGAGGAAAAATTGCACATACTGATATTGTTACGAACTCTTTTAGGACTGCGACAATCCTGGTCAACATTCAAGTCTAACGTGTTTGATGAATGACATTCCATAATCTTGTTATCTCTGTTAGAACTATCCAATTCATCATCATCCCCATCCATTAATCTGCACAAAGGGAGAAGCAAGTAAATAATAAGGAATATTTGACATTGGCGAACAAGATAGATAGGACAAACGTGCAACTAGGTAAAAAGTATATATTATCAGTCAAAAACTGCATATTAACTCATAAATATGCAATTAGATGGGTGAAAACTAATGAAATATGAAAGTGAATGAGATACTGAACTGTTTAATGTCAGCTGAACGAATGCATATGAAAGATCTTTAGTGTGTACCATACTCTCTACATTTCTCGAAGTTTATCCACCAGAAGTTGAGGCCATTAATCAATCACGTATGATCAGCTCAGTTAACATTTTCGGTGTAATATGGTAATAGATTAGCTATTTTCATCAATTTCCCCTACTATTGAACGCTAAATTTGACTAGTTCTGTCCACTGTTCCGCTTGTTATATAACCTCTATTGACCTTCCTCGTTCATTTATTCAAAGTAGGATGCAGAAATCCAGTTCACTATGATTGTGATAAGATTCATTATTTAACGACATTCCATAATGTCCAGCCTAAAAACCAACATCTTTTTCATGATCTCGAAAGCTATTTTTTCTCCGAACTTAGGTTTTCCAATAATGTCACCATAGCCTTCCAAGTAATCAGAATATATAAACTCAAATCTTATTACAGGTAATTGATAGGACTTTTTTCTTTTCCTAATATCACCAAAGATTAGCACCACTCGCTTCTCTTCCTCATTATTCTACAGAAAAACGAAAAGGATAAAGAATAGATATCAGTAGGATCTAACGCCAATTTATATTTTCCGAAAAGGGCTTTTCAACTACAGCTTGAATTGAGATGTAACTTATAACTCTTTCAGACATATTATCGTAGAATTATCAAAATCTACTTCATAGTTTGTGATATATCAAAACATCTCCTCCCAAAAGTCTACGGGTGCACCATAAATTATCCAATTCATTTGAAGCTACGCAAAGTTCTACTTCATGGAATACGCAATCGAAAGTCGCATATTTTGAATCACTTGGTCCACCTCCAATTTACCTCCACAACTACTTCAACATCAATTAGAACAAATTATCAAAAAACCCGTCACAAATCGTAACCTACATTACACACAGTAGAAACATCCAAAGATGTATTTAGATTCGAAATCTAATGAAAATTCATAAAATCCCCAAGTGTCTGCAAACTTCGAATTCGAAGCCAAATTCATGAAAACGAACAACTAGAATCACAAATAAACGAAACACGCACCTCGAGGCAGCATTACCCTACACGCAGATTAAGGCTCTGTCGTCCTCTTCGTTTCTCACAATAAGCAAAAACCCAATTCCAAAAAATGAAAAGTCACAGAATGCCGGACTTCTGAGAAGAACAGATTTTATCGGCAATGTCCGGAAGTGGCAGCAATTGCATATTGGTTGAGAATAATAAAAAATGACTTCTCTAGTACACGTAAAGAATTGTAGCACTTTCTAATTAGGAATTTACTTAATTACCTCTCTAGCAAGATTGGTTCAGAATTGATGACACTTCGACACGAGAGTATTTTCGTAATTGTCTAACAATTTTGTTACCGTTGGCCGTTTGGTGGGTAAATGTGTATACTAGGAGTGAGTAGTTCAGTTTTACTTCAAATTGAACCGAAACAAAATTATATTTTGAAACTGCTAAACCGAACCAAACAGACCTTTAGAATCGGGTTTGGTTAGTTGTTTTTTGCTTCAATTAATTTTTGGTTTTAAATATTTGATTTTTGTTCTATTTTAGCAAGGGGTGATATAGATTCAGGTTGAACCAGCAAATCAAACTGAACCGATAATTTAAGTCCAGTTCAATTTGATTTCGATTTTTGAAATCCAATCAAAGTTCTCGGTTCGGTCCTACATTCATTAATTTCAAAAATCTATCCCAACTGAACCAGACTAACTTCATCCTTAATTTTGGCTCGATGTTTATATGATTTTAGTGTGAGACGTAGGTTTTAACCTAAGAAGTGAGTTTGGAATATTTGAAGTGGGCACGAGCTGGTTCGATTTGACTCCCTAGATGGACATGGGAATGGGCTGATTACTTAAAGTTTGGGTCGAGTTATCCAGAATTTTATGCATTTGACTCACAGTTCGATTTCTAATTGTTTGAGCGAGTTTTTGGGTTCAGAAATCGAAAACCCACTTGTGACCAATGATTTTTAGACGGTAGAATTGTTACCGTCCCATTTTCTTCTCAAAAATGGCTCGAACCGCATGATTCTGTTATACCTGCTATCCGGGCCGTTTTGCTCCCCCCTTGTTTGGATTGGGTAAACAGGTTTGATTCTGATTTATGAGGTTGATCATGCTCAAAACATCAAGGTGAGACGTCCACGTTTTATACTTTCCTTGCTTAAAATTAGTTTATTTAATGATTGATCATCAATTCATTATTCGATGTGTGTATAATGTATTAAAAGAATAATTTTATATTTATTATCTAATTTTTATTTAACTTACACAATTAATATAATAAATTATAAATAATTAAAATAAAATTTAAATTAAGCCAATTAGTAAAATAAAGTATACATATACATTATTTGTGCTTAAGAAACAACTGAAACTTTAACTAGTTATTTAAGTTCTAAGTTGTGGGATCAGCAGAAGAGGGTTCTCTTTCTGCATTGTAATCCCAAGCTTTCCGTTTAAATAAGCAGCTTGAGACGGGTCTTCTCCGTCAGGAAGGCCCCAATCAAAGCTCTGAATCAGAGTGGCTAAAAACAATGGAACTTGAACTGAAGCCATGCCCATCCCTGGACACAGTCTTCTTCCTCCTCCAAACGCCAGAAACTCGTAGTTTTGACCCTTGAACTCCATCTCCGACCCCATAAATCTCTCCGGTTCGAACACCAATGCTTCTTCCCAGATCTCCGGATCTCTTCCGATCGCCCAGACATTGATGAATATTCGAGCTTTTTTGGGAATTCTGTAGCCCAATACCTCGCATTCTTCGCTTGCTTGACGAGGAAGAAGAAATGGAGCTGGTGGGTGTAGCCTTAGGGTTTCCTTTACGCAGGCCTGTAAGTAATGAAGCTTGGAAAGCTTTGCTTCGTCAACAATGGCGTCCTCTTTCATCTCTCGCTCCATCTCCGCTCGAACTTTGTGCATTTTCTCTTTGTTTGCTATCAGTTCAGCCATTGCCCATTCCACTGCTGTTGTCGTCGTGTCTGTTCCTGCAGTTAATAACTCCTGCAAAGATCGAAAAACATTATCCCGAATCTCCGAAAATTTTCCATTTTTTCAGGGAAATTATTTGCTTACGATGATCAACAATTTGATCTGCTCATCAGAAAATCTACTTTCGATCAAAATATCCAAGAAATCACGCTCTGAATCATCTTTCTTTCTGCAACCTTTTCTTCTTTCATCCATAAGCTTTGTAAAAGAAAAAGTAATCTTCTTCGTGTACAACAGAGACTTCTTTCTCAGACCCTGAAGATCAAAATCCTCCAAAACAGGATAAAAGTCTGCAAGATTAGGAACTAAACCCAGATTCATCATCTTATGCATCGACTCTTTAAACCCACTAAAAGTTTCACCTTCAAATCCAAGAAAGTCTGTCGAAAAAATAAGATTGGATAATGTATTGAAGACTGTAATAAATACAATCTCTTTTATTTTCACCGTTTCTCCCTGCTTTGATCTTAAGTACTCCACCATTTCTCCCATCTTCTTCCTTCTTAAACCTGCCTGTGATTCTATGGTTTTTGCTGTAAAAAGATTGCTCCGGCAGATTGATCTCAAGGATTTCCAGCTATCATCACACTGAGCTGAAAATAGCAGAGATAAGTGTCTGGTTTCTGGCGGAGACATCTTGAAAATGTATCTTCCGGAGAGAATACGATCGTGAGTTTTGAGAATTTCTGTTGCAGAAGACGGAGAAGAAGCAACGACCAGAAGCTGAGATCCGAGTTTGAGAGAGATTAAAGGGCCATAAGTTTTTGAAAAGTGGGTCAACGAGATGTGAGCGCTTCGGCCGATTTGATGGAGGTTTCCGATGATCGGCCATGGCCGTGGACCTGGAGGAAGAGATGGGGTTTTAACGAAGATAAACTTTTTGCAGAGGAAGCCGATCAAAATCGGAAGGAAAACAAGTAGAAGGCATGTGTAAAAGATTGATCGATCCATTGAGATTGTTTTCATCGAATCAAACGCCATGGCCACCAACTCAAATTGAAAATTTATTAAAAAGATGAATTAGAGAGAGGAATCTTAGAAATTAAAATTGGTAAAAACATAATAATTAAAAAAAGATACTGCAGTCTTTGTCCCAGTCCCAAGTTTCCACCTCGTGAAACACGATGACTTTTCTTTTTTATGAAAATCATTTAAACCCTAAATTATTAATTATTTTAAAATAAACCCTAAACTAAAAATTCTGAAAATTTAAATTTTAAATTATATGAATAACCAAACAAATTCTATCAGCTAGAGATGACAAACGAATAGGTCGAACTGAATTGAGCTGAGTCAAGTCAGAAGTAATCCGACTCACTAAGCTTAACAAGTTAAACGAGCTGAGGATAACAAATCAGCTTGAAAAAATTTCAACTTAAACTGGCTTAACTCGCGAGCCACGAGTTAAACAAACCGAACCGTGTCGACTCAACGAGTCGAGCGTACATAAATATTTTAAACTTATATTAATATAATATAAGTATTTTTAAAATTTTTATTTAAAATTATATGTCAGTGATATTTACTTATTTAGTTTAAAATTTAGTTATCTTAATATATATAAAATTGATGTATTAATAAAAAAAATTATTTGAAACTATTCAATAAAAAATATCACATAAATATCATTAAAAATATTTTGATATATAAAACGAAATTAAAGTTTGAAAAAAATAAAAATTCAAAAAATTACAAATTTGAAAAACACAAGAGCAGAGAAAGAATTAACTACGCTAATTATAATATATTAAAAAAAAAAACCGAAGAAAGATTCTGTTTCTGCCTTTTTGGGTAGCGCCGCGAAGAGAGAAAGGTGATGAGAGAGAGAGTCGTGACCTCGAGAAAGGAAAGAGAGATTCTTGATCGTCTGACTTTCGTTTTCAACGAAACTAGTTCCATTGCGTTCCTCTTAAAATGCTCTACTTTTCTCGTTAAGAAATCTCAAAGGTTAGTAGATTATTTTTCTCTAATTTTTTGTTGAATGTTTAGGGTTTTCAGATGTTTACTGCAATGTGGCAGACATATTATCTGTTTGGATTATTGTTATCTGAAGGGCTCGTGTCCCGACTAATTATTCATAGCTGTCAATATTGATGACAACGATGACATATATCTTGTTTTTGTTGCCAATTAGAATAAGAGTAAAGAAATTCATAGACATTATTTTTGCAAATATTAAAAAAAGATGTACAAAGTGAAGCGAAATACAAATGAATATTTGTTTCGGATCGACAAACGGTATGATGTATTTCTAATTGTTAGTTCAAATATTAGGATGTTGTGGTTTTTATATTGTTTTATATTAACTCTATTGTTCTTTCAAATATCAAAAGTTGTTGTCTACAGTGCATGATGAATCACTGTTAGCTGAACACCGGTGCTGCTTCTGAAATATATATGCAAATTTCATAAACCTATTTCGAAACAGAGCATACAAAAATACTATGTGGAATGCAGTTAGGACAACTACGTCTTTTCATTTTGAGATGGAAATGAGAAAATTACATCAAATTAACCCGAATGTCCACGCATCTCTTCAAGGCACGGAGCTTAGATTTTGTGCTAGTTATGCATTTTATTCGATTCCCAAATGCAAAATGAGATAGAATAATTTATGCGAGTCATTCAATGCAGTTCTATTGCATGTCAAGGACAAGGCACTGACCATATTCGAGATGATTCGAAAGTACTTGATAACTCGCATTGTAAAACAAATATGATAAGATGCTCTCGTCAACAGACGTTCTGTGTCCTTATATAAAGAAAAAACTTGCAAGCTAGAACATAAAACTTGAAATTAGATTGCTACATTTGCAGGAGCTACACAATTTGGTGGCCGACCGATCACCGTTCGTTCTCAAAACCAGATGTTCGTTATAAAACCAACGACTGTCTATTCTATCTAGTGCCATGCGGAGTGGCACGCGTAGCAATGAAAACGTTGCCTTAAACCCCCTGTAATATGCGGTGCACGTGGCTCAAGAACAGACAACTAGTCTTTTTCTAACGACCGACCGTTCTAAAGACCAGTCGACTTTTTTCAAGCCATTGACACCCCACCTCAGCATTAGGAATTATAACGGTCAGTTGATCTTCTGCAAATGGTCGGCCATTATCACGAATGGTCGACCATTCATCTCTCAAAATTTAAGCTATTTTTAAATTTGTTTTGTCACGAAAGGCCAACTGATCATAAAAATTATCTAGTATTTTTTTGATTGTAAGAGCTCATATCATAAAAGTTAGGGTGCACAATCTCACGTAACTTTGGAGAGTGCAAAGTGAATGGTTTATAAATATAGTTTTTCTCTTTATTTAATATATTGCATTTTTCATTAATTTAAAAAAAGAAAATCGTGCAAGCTCCGACCTAAATCGCACAATAATGTATTAGAACTCCAGAAAAACTTGGGACTTCACGTACGATGACATCATCAAAGCCCAATTGTAATTTGTAAATATGGTCGACGAAGACATTGAGTCCCAAGAGAGGAGATTAGACGTCACGAACTGTCAATGCAAGGACAAATCAATATTCTGTTGATTGTAAAAATCTAATCTATATCAATAAGATGTACAATCTCACATTCTTTTAAAAAGTGAAAAATAAATAATTTATAAATAATATTTTTCTTTCAATAATTTTTGGGCTAAATTAAAAATAAATTTGTCGAGACTCTGATAATTTTGATGTGATGAAATTGAAAATTAAAATTTTTAAATTAACAACACTTATTGGAAAATAAAATAACGTGGACCTACATAAATTTGGCAAGGATCATTCCTCAAATTATTATCGTCAATACATAGTTATTAATAGATGTTTTTTTTTTAACCTAAGAAATTTATATAATACCAATTGAGTTTGGATTAGCCAAAAAAAAAAAGGTGGAATGGACAACATCTCTTCCCCATTAAATACTAATAATAAACTCGTTAAAAAAATTTATAATTTTATCATACCGCAAATTTTTTAACTCGACCAAGATAAAATTCAAGTTATTAAACTCTGAATAATTTTAATTTTAATTTTAATGATAAGAGAAATACACCAAGTTTCATTAAATTTAAAGTGTTTTATTAATTTTTTATATGAAAATAATTCCATGTTAATAATTACACGTGTTTTTCATTGAAAAAGGGGCATCAGCCATGCGGAATCTAAGAACACCTCCCATTGAAATATTTATTTATTTATTTTAAATTTTTATTATTTAATGGTTGAAATGGAGTCGTAGACTTGGATTCTGCGCTTTTTTTTCTTCTTCTTCTTTAGCGATTCCACGTCTGTTATCTTCTTCTCCACTGCCAAGATGATTCTGCTTTCATGGATTCTCCACCCATTTTCTCATCAGATTTTCCATATTCTTTTCTATCTTTAGCAACCCATTTCCATTTCCTTGATCTCTCTGAGCTCATGGGCGCTGTTTTTGCCAGATACCAGATAGATGACGGAGCTTCTTCTTCTCCGTTCGAAACCCAGTTCGGGGATTTACCAGAGAGCTGTATTTCTGAAATTTTCATGTATTTAGACCCGTCCGACGTCTGTAACTTTTCCCGATTGAACCGCGCTGCTCGCGCTGCTTCTTTTTCTGATTTTGTCTGGGAATCGAAGCTCCCTTCCAACTATAAGTATCTTGTGAAGAAATTTGCCGATGAAGATGCTGATTTCTTGCGCAAGAAAGATGTTTATGCTCGATTATGTCGACCTAATCGATTCGATAGTGGCAATAAAGTTGGTTTCCCTTTTTTCCGTCAAATTCGATCTGTAATCTGGAGTTTTAGGTCTGCGACTACTTTGAAAATGTCTTTTTCCTTTCTTTCCTCAATTTTTTTTTTCAGGAGGTTTGGTTGGACAAGAGTTCTGGTAAAATTTTCCTGGCAATTTCATCCAAAGCTCTGAAGATAACTGGAATTGAGGATAGAAGATATTGGAACTACATTCCATCTGAGGAATCCAGGTAATCCTTGACGTCTGTCAGTATCTTCGTCCGACAATGAAAATCATTGCAACTGGTTCATCCATTTCGTTCAAAAATTGTTGAATTTTGGATCTTATAAACCACAAATCATTCGATGCATGTTGGAAGTAACTGATTTTTCCCAGAAAAACAGTTCTATCTTCATATTCTCCAAGAAATTGTCTAGCTTTTCAATATTTTGTATCATCTTCGTGGAATCAGCCGAATTTTCTTGTAAAAATACTTTACTGATGGCTTCTATGCTTGTTTGAAGGCCAAAACTACTATGATTTACATATAAAACAGACAGTATCCTAAATTAGAGTCATGTTAAAGTACAACATGTTGTGTTTCTGACTTTTTCTTTCATCAAGTACGTGTAAAGTGAACTCTTGAACTCCGGACGATCATAATTTCGAGCCCAACAACAGACTTTTCAGACCTTAATTTTGCAGTTGAATATTATTCAAGAAGTATTTTTAGTTATATTTTATTTTCGTTAAATTATAAGAGATCTGAATCTCTTATTTAGTTGGATCTTTTTATATTCGTCTTTATTTAATTATCAAAATACTTTTCGGAAGTTAGGGTTTCTCTCGAATTGTGAGATATTTTTCTTCCGCCATCGGATTAGATCTACAACAAGATTTGAATTTTGAGATTAGTAGGATTAATAAAATGATCAATAGTCAATCGTGGAGAGAATGGCGACAGGCAATGACTTTTTCCAATCGAGGATGTTCTTATTATATTTCAAGACTTATGAGAGAGATATAATTATATTTAATAATGAAACAACTTGTCTTATGGTTATACTTGTTCTCTCTTATATCGTTTTACGTCCAGGTTTCATTACGTGGCCTATCTCAAACAAATCTGGTGGGTGGAAATCTTAGGAGAATTAGAATTCGAGTTTCCACCCGGAGTTTACGGCATATATTTCCGGCTCCAGCTTGGAAAACCCTCGAAAAGATTCGGCAGAAGAGTTGCTGAGCTCGATCAAGTTCGTGGCTGGGATATAAAACCGGTTAGATTTCAACTCTCAACCTCAAATGGCCAGAAAGCTTTGTCCGAATGCTATTTGAATCAATCTGGCTACTGGGTTGATTACCATGTTGGCGATTTCTCCGTTGACGCTCCATACTTGCCGATGAAAGTCAAGTTTTCGATGATTCAGATCGATTGTACACACACGAAAGGCGGCTTGTGTGTAGATTCGGTGTTTATGGGTTGGAAAAGGTGTGGAGAAAGCTTGGAAGTAGTGTAAGAATTTAAGTAATTTAGTTTCATATACAGAACAGCATTCATCTCCATGTTTATACGAAGGAATTAAGATATTTTACAAAGATGTAAATTTGAGTTGTTGAATCCTATATTTATAGGATTTGAAGTTTTAGGAAAGACCAAAACTCACAAACACCTCCCTTAAAATCTAATTTCTTTCTATAAAATTACTTGCACAGTATAATTACACTATTATATAAATAATATGAAAAATAATAACAGATATTATCTGAAAAATAATAAAAATATTTTCTTACATCGGTAAAATACAATAACTAATAAAGAAGAAAAATAATAATAAAAATAAATATTGAAAATTTTTTCATGAAAATTCAAATCGAAAGATAATATCTTTAGACATATTATTTTTTTAAATAAATTTTTTAAAAAAATTAAAGATGTCATAAACGGTCTCACTTAAAATTTTGTATACTCAGATATAATTTACTCACACAAACAATTACAAATTACCGCACTAAATAAACAGCAAGATAATTGAGTCAATAGTTACAACTATATAGATTGACTTGTTTACGTTGCATTAAAATACAAGCGTAGTCAAGTGTGAATATAAGAATTATTTCCCATTTTTGCTAACTATCTGGTGAATATGTCTTGACATTTACGTGTAATATAATTTTCCCTACATGTTATTAAAATATAAAATATAATTAGTCAAAATGTATAATCATTTGTTTTTTTAATTATTTTAATCCTATAATTATTGATGAAGATCGGAGAGGGAGAGGGAGAGGGAGAGGTAGAGGTAGAAGGTCAAATGGGCAAGTGAGTTTTATGTTAACGTATTAAATATTCTAACACCATCTAATTTTATCCAATTGAACAATTCATTTTTTGTTAGATAATTTTTTTTTCTCTCCTAGAAATTATTATTTTCAAAAAAATGATTTGTTCTATTCTCGTATAAGAATGTTACCCTCTATTCTTTTTTTTTTTTTTATTCTTACCGCTGATAAAAATCATTAATTGATGCAATTAATAATTTTTTTAAATATTTATAATTTATTACATTAATTACACCAATTAATAATTATCACGTCGTAAGATAAAAACTAGAAAGTGAAAAAAGAAGAGAAACAAAACATTATCAACTCTCAAATTAGCAAATTTAGTTTCCTAAATAGAAACTTAGTTTAATCTATGGAGTAATCCCCTATTAAAATGTTAAAAAATAGTAATATTGTGTTTATTCTCTAAATACAGTTGTTGATTTTATATTAATTATTTTTTGACACGTTAACAAATATGTTTAGATAAAAGAGAAAATGTAATATTATTAGTTAAAAACAGGGAAGCAATTTTAGTTCCAAAACTTTGAAGGAATTAACATTATTATTACACTCAATTATTAAAATTATTTATAATGACCAAATGATAAGAATACCAGTTACAAGGTTTTTTAAAGGGTGGATTTCAAATGTTTCTATTATTATTATTATTATTTATTATATAGTTTTTGAGACTTTAATAATGATATAAATAAGAAATTATAAACAAATAAACAAATTTTAATTACAATATAAATATAACAATGAATGGTAGAGATAATATCATTTTTAAGTATGGTCTTAAGTCAAAATCATTAATTAATAAAGCCAAATTTAAAATATTTTTAATTAAAGAGACAACATAACCACCCTAATAGGTTGCACCGTCTACATCAATACTAACGTATGCACCAAATCTTATCCCCTCCCGCTCATCTTTCCTTCCCACGTGGGAGACTGTCGGTGGGCGTCGCAGGCGAATCAGCTTCTGATCAAGCGAGCCTATTGAATTTCAACGGCTTCGATGTTTGCCACGTGTTCAAATTTTATGACGTCAGCATACTTCGTTTTTTTTTTATTTAGTCTATGCCGACAAACTACGCCTGAACGCGGCCACATCGTATTTTTCCCGTGATTGAGAAATTTAATCAACCGAATTCACCCTTTGTTGTCCACGCGTCAATAAACTATTGGGCAGACGGCAGCTTAGAATATGATAGGACTACTGGAACATCCCTTTCATTTGCCGTAGTAAATCCCCCCCTTTTTTTTTTTTTTTTTCTAACACAAGCTTTGGCGGCTTTTATTTTATGCTTTCCTTTATTTTATTTTTTTACCCAATTAAGATTTTTAAAAGTGAAATTATTTATAAATTATAAGAATGTTAGTGCGTATAACCACATCAAAGATCAATCTTTTGATAAAATATTCACGGACTTGATCGACAATTTTCGTTAAAAAAGTGGTACAAAAATCACAAAAAATATTTGAAGTTTGTCGGAATTTACGAAACTGCAATTGATTTTATTTAAAATACGATAAGAATAGTTGAATTTATTTATCTTATTAAGTAAAAATATAATAATTTAGAGAGTAAATTTCAAGTATATTATTTTTTATATTTAATAAAATAATATTTAGGTGGAAAATAAGATTTTTTCTAATATATATTATATTATATTTATGTTAAAGTATTTTATTTATATTTATGTATTTAACTACTCAACAGCTAAGAAGGGAGTCCACTCATATTTCAATTTAGTGTCTCTCTCTCCCTGTGTCTTGTAGCTCTGCCAACCAGAGACGACGACCGAAGAGCCAATTTGTTTTGGTTGGTCAGAAACTCCTTATTCTTCTCTGGTTATTCTATAGTTTCTCGGGAAAATTGCTGAAGTTTGAGATTCTTCATGGCGTTTTCATCATTTTCTTTCACTCGAGTGTAGATACATTCCCGGCAAAATTTTGAGGGATCTATTCTTTCAGCTCATTCAGGTTTTCGACGTTTACCCTTTTGTTTCAACTCACTTTCCTTCACTTGGTCGGGTCTTTTCAATTTTTTTTTTAAGCATTTGTCTGTTACGAATCCCATTTTGCAGACCATTTCGTTCGAACGATTTTAGCTTTGCAGATAAACATTGATTCTGCGTAAAATGGAAAGTAAATATTTGTTTTGAGAATCTTATTGTGTGATGGTCCGTTTGGTGGCTTCGAAATCAGGAGGTTCCATTATTTTTTCAACTGGGTGACTCTTTATTTCGGCTGAGATTTCGAAGGATCATTAGAATTCAGGAAGATCTGAGGATTTGCTATTCAAAATGATGAAAATGAAGAATAGAACAGTTGGAATGGTGCAGACGAATGGAGGAGACGAGCAAAGTCCTGTAGATTGGGAGATGAGACCTGGAGGAATGTTGGTTCAAAAGAGAAACCCAGACTCGGACCAAAACTCAGTTCCTCCACCTGCACTTAGAGTGCGGGTTAAGTACGGGTCAACTTATCACGAGATTAGGATTAGCCCCCAATCCACATTTGGTAATTTCTCTACTACTCTCGAAATCTCTGTTTTTTGCTATTGATTTTTAAGATAAATTATCTCTAATTTTCAAGATTGTATTTGTATCAATTAAACTCTAATTCCATCTGCCAAGGTTGAAAGTTGAATTTACAAATGAAAAGTGTTCTTAAACCTCGGAAAATAGAACAAGAAACAGCTTAGTTTTTCATTCAGAATTTCTTTGACATGTTTAATGATTATTGTAAGAGTGTCAGCTCATGTGAACTTGAAACATGAATTTTTGTGTAGGGGAACTGAAGAAAATGTTGATGGGGCCAACCGGCCTGCACCACGAAGATCAAAAACTGATATTCAAAGGCAAGGAAAAGGATTCAAAAGCTTTTCTAGACATTTCAGGGGTAAAAGACAGATCAAAGATTGTCCTTATTGAAGACCCTATTAGCCAAGAGAAACGATACATTGAGATGAGAAAGAGAGCCAAAATGGAGAAGGCTTCAAAGATGATATCAGAAATCAGCTTAGAAGTTGATAGGCTGGCTGGTCAGGTAACTCTCAAAATAATTTCTAAATCATTAAATTGTATTAGTTTCTTTGATTTTTTGAGTTGAGATTTAGTTTTCTACGTATAGGTTTCCGCCCTCAAATCTGTTATTTCGAAAGGTGGAAAAATTGCAGAGAAGAATGTGATTAATCTGACTGAGTTATTGATGAATAAGTTGGTTAAATTGGACAGTATTTTGGGTGATGGGGATGTCAAATTGCAGAGAAAAATACAGGTATCTTTGCTTTTTCGCATAGTTTTCGCACTTAATACATCTTTCGGAAAGTTTCTTTCTGCTTAATGAAGGTATAAATTGAAGTTTTTAGCGTTTGTTCTTGATAATTATGGTGAAGTCCTTGATGTTTTGCTTCTTTTGCTGCAATATGTAACATTTTCAACGTCTCTTTTTGGTTCTCTCTCTCTCTCAAAATTATTTTTGGTCCAGTGGGGTTGTATGAAAAACTGTAGGAAGTACCCATCTTTTGTAACTGTCTCTAGATTATTTGTCGGGTTGGGTTGTAGTTGGCAACCCCACCCACCGGTATCTATAGTCGAACAACTTGTGTAATCTACAACTAGAAGCAGAATCATTTGACCAATATCTTGAAATGTTAGAATATCATTGTGAAGGTAAACAGGATTCAACAATATGTGGAAACCCTTGATGTATTGAAGATAAAAAACTCTATGCTTACAAGCAATGGAAATGAAGTTAAGCAAAGAAGTTCGACCGGCCATCGAAAAGTCGAAGCTCAGAAGCAGAGACTCTCGCCAATTCATGAACAAAAGCCGAGAAATTCAACACCGCAAGATGTCGTCGTCACCACCCAATGGGAGACATTTGATTCAACTCCGTCGTTTCTGCCCACGTCTACAAAACCGATCTCGGGTGCAAAAAATCCGGAACATTCTCTGTTTGATTGGGACCTTTTCGGATAGACTGTCAAATGTTGTTTTTGTGCAGTGTTTTATTGTGTGGCTGTTTTGCTGAGTTTGTTCCCTTAAATTGCATGCTCTGTTTCCTTCTCTGTTGATTCTTTTTTGTAACCCTGTAATCTGTTTCAGAAAATAAAGGGGGTTTATATAAATGTTATCGTTATTATTATTATTATTGTTTGTGATGATAAGCTTGTGTCGAATCCGACGGCGATAAAATTGTCCATGACTATGTCAATTACGCGGCTTAATTGCATTATTTCAATGATTTTTAAAGGATAGTTCAAGTTCGATTACTACCATTTGTGTTGTTAAACCCGATTAATTACCTAAAAAAGTCAAACTAAGGATCAAGTTATACAAAACGATACATGTTAATTAGAAAAATGTTAGATATACCTTCTAATTTTATGTTATAAGAGGTCGTTTAATTATTATTAAAATAATGGGATAACAATGTTTACTTTATATCCATCATAATAATTAGTTTACAAAGTTTATTGCATGCATTTTGTCACGATCATTGGATATGTTACGAGGGTCACGGTCATCACTACTTTTGGTCGACATTATTTTAGATAATTTTACTAAAGAGACCATTTCTTTTCAATACTAAGAAAGATTATTGTTTAGAGAATGCAAGAATTTAGCTCATAGAGTTAATTAAAATATACACTTTGATGTCATCATATTGAGATTTACAATCATTATAAAAATGAAATTTTGTAGATAATAACATAATTTCTAATAAGGATTTCAATTGCCTAATTAGTTCGAGAAAAATGAATATTCTCGAACAAACTATAGATTAATAAAAAAAAAAATACACCTTGATTGATATTATAAGTAATGGCTTATGTGGTGATCCATCCCGTGAATATTAGAATAACAAAAAATTAGGATACATTGTGAAGGTCTAGCTGAAAATAGAAGAATGTATGATTTCGCATCATTTAGAAATAAGTAAAGCTAACAACTCCTAACTTCCAACTACTCACTGCTCTTGTTCTTTTTTGAAAATGAGAGTGTTGTTAGAATGAGTGACTAACTCAGTAAGAATGTTATATTAAATACATGTAAAATTTCTTTTCTCTTTTCTTTCAAACCATGATGAGATAACAAAATGGTTTTTCAAAATTTCGTTTTATTGAAAATTCATCTTTCACAATTTAAAGAAAACAACCTCCACGAGCCAACAATGAGCTCTTAACTAAAACTTTTGTCTCATACATAGACAACTATATGAAAATAAGTCATCATTATACATTTCATTTGAAAATTATCTCAATGAAAAATGATGGTCACTCAAGGACACTTCTAACACATAATCGCATAAAGACGGCAACCAAAGTCCAACAAAACTTCATGAGCCAAAAAAAAAAAGAGTTTAGCAACGCGCAATCCAAATATCAAACTCCGTTATCTGGGTTGTCGGTGAACAATGACCATCTACGAAGCAACCTGTATGAACGATAGTATAGAACAAATAATAATATCATGATCAAATTTAGGGGTTCGAAACCCAAGGAGCTCGTTATCACTGCTTTATTACTCATTTCATAACGTCCATATAAGACAACCTTCACACAACAAAAGATGTACTAGGATGTCCTCATGTTACTTTGATACCAAGACCTTCCAAAATATCACGATGATCTATCCTCTATCACAACGATAATAAAAATCATCTGTCGAGCGCTCATTCTTCCAACTGTAGACAGAACCTCAGCAACTGGCTCGAACTCGTCGAAGTCTAATAAAAAACCAAAGTTAATATTATCCAATTTAACACTAAGGGGAGACACATCATCCTACCGAGACTAGAAATAGTCGGGTTGGCCGCGGTCGACACATCATCCTACCGGTCGACACCTTGAACTCTCGAGTTTAATTATAAAATGGTCTAGCGATCAATACTTCATCCACAAGTGTCGACACTTCCCTTAAAGTGTCGACACCCAAACTATCAGGTTTCAATTTATTTACCCTAGCAGTCGACACTTACAGCTCTATGTTCCCAGCGTAAGGTTTAAAATGTCGACCGACCATTCACAGTATTCGACACTTAGGCGATTTCCATGTACAAAAAGTCATGAAAATCGCTCCCCTTAGCCAGTTTTTGTCTCCAAAAGCCGACAACACCTACACACGCCCTTAATACACTAATATAGCCAGAAAGATCCGATTGAATCGAACTCCATTGTTCAAATCCATCCCCAGCCTTAAATTACAAAAATAGGGGTCGAAAACTTACCCTTGTTCGAAATCATTTCACAAAATGTAGTGCACGAAGCCTCACGAACAATCCCTTAGTCACCAAACACGACGAAATATACAAAGCAGAATTGACCCTCTCTCCCTCTCTTTGGCGGCTCCTAGCAAAATGATAATATGGTTTCCCTAACCCTATTTATCAAATTTCAACATATTTATACTTTAACTCGACAACTTAGAGAATTTGTAAATATCGTCCAAACTTAATATTATACTAAAATTTCATAAAAATACCAGTTTTTATATCTTCGATAGTGGGTCAGGTTGGCATATCGTCGAGGGGCCTATGTCGGACTTGGCTTGCCCACCAAAGAGAGGGACCTGTGGTGTGGCCCACAGGGTAACTGTCGTGTTTTGGCAAAAATTCATCGGGAGCTGGCGAAGTTTGTTGGCCTGTTCATTAGACAAAGTTTGCAGGCTAGCTTGCTCTCAATAAAATAAGCTCAAGCCCTGCCCAACCCGGATTAAGGCAAACATAAGACTAACCCGAGGCCAAAGGTGTTCCATTTATAAGGAAGATCTCTCTCTGCACTACTACAATGTGCATTGAGGGTAAAATCTAAAAGAAACAAAACTGTGGATTTAGATCCAAAGTAAACGATATCATAGTAATAACATGGATACAAAATAACTGAAAAACCAAATACTTAATAGGAAGTGTAGTCAACGAAAATGTCGAGCTTTCAACTAGGGTGATTATGCAAGTACGTCTTGCCACAATGACTCAACGTCATAGTAAACTATAATATAGCTCTTACAAGAAATATATAAAATTTCACTATCACTGATTGCGTAGTCGATCGAATAATTTATAAGTAATATTTATACTCGTACAACATGTTTTGAGATATAATCTTAGAATCAAACCAAGGTTTGGACACCAAAATGAATGATATCGATCAAGTAGAATGAGTCCTCACAGTTTATATAAAAATATAAAATTAATAACCAATGACTGAATTATACATCTTAGTGTTGCTTCAAAAAAGAACTTAAGATTTAACTGAACTTAAATAAACTAGACATTATTAAAAAAAATAATTAATGAACTGAAAACAGATTAAACCTGTCTAACTTAGAATTAACCTACAAAAATGCTGACAATAATCCTTGATTTCAGCTTTTAATCTCATGTCTTCTTCTTCCTTCTTCTACCCTTCTTCTTCTTCATCTTCTTCTAGCCTTTCACCACCATTACCAGTGAGCTTCTTAGCTTTCAGAGCCTCAAAATCCCAATCAGTAAAACACAGAATCACCACCATTGAAGCAGCACAAGAAGCTTGAGCGACCAAAAGCCCTAGCCAAAGCCCTTTAAACTCAAACCCTCCAAAAAAACACAACCCTAAAGCTACTGGCATTCCAATGAAATAAAAACAGATTAAATTTACATTTGCTCCAGCTTTTGACCTAGCTGTTCCTCTAAGAACTCCACATCCCGTCGTTTGAGGGCAATTTCCAAGCTCACAAAACCCCACCAACGGTAAAATTACAGATGTTAAACCTATAATTTCTCTATCCTTAGTAAACATGGCAGCCCACTTTTCCCTCACCATCAATGTAAAACCCAGGGCTGAAAGTCCCATCAAGAAGCTGCAACTAAGACCGACAATGGCCGAAACTTTTGCTCTCTCCGGTTGGTTGGCTCCGAGTTTATTTCCGACTCTGGTGGAAACAGCGAAACTGAGTGACGATGGGAAGATGTAGATAAGAGCTGTAGTTTGAATTAGAATACCCATTGACGAGACTGTTTCTTTAGGGTTTGATAGTAACCCACAAAGCATAATCATTATTTCATACCACCACCATTCTAAGCAAACTGATATGCAGCTTGGAATGGCTAAATTCACTAGGTTTTTCCATTCACTCAAGCACTCCATTGAAAGACCTACCCAAGTTTGCTTATGAAGATCAAAAAAGATTATATATAGAATCAAAAAGGCTACAAGATTGAAATTTGTCAGAACCCCACTAAGAGCAACTCCTCTGATTCCTAAATTTAGGGAAATAATGAGAAAATAATTGATGGGTATGTGTAAAAAGAGTGAAAGAGAGGAACAGAGAGTTAAAGGAAGAGTAATTGATTGAGTTCGAAGATAGATTCTTAATGGGTGTAGAAGAGATTGAGCAAAAAGGTCAGGAAGAGAGTAGAGAAGATAAGTTTGAGCTTCTGTTGAGATAGCTTCATCTTGTCCACATATAAGAAGAATTTTCTTCATGTTTAGCCATAAAACGGAAATGGGTAGACAAGCAAATGTGAGAAGAAGAACTGTTCTTTGCAAAGAAAGGCCAAGTAGGGTAAGCTTTTTGGCTCCAAAAGCTTGGCCACAGATCGGCTCCATTCCACTCGCGAGGCCGGAGAGGATGGAGTAGCCAGTGATGTTAGCGAAGCCGATGGCGAGAGAACCACCAGCTAGGGGGAGGTCCCCGAGGCGGCCAAGGATGAGCATAGAGATCATTGAACGAAAGTATAGTAAGAGGCCCGTGAGAATCATTGGGAAAGCTGTTTTTGATATGGAAATGGCTTCTTTGGTGGCTAGAAAGAGATGGTTTTTGTAGTTTTTTTTGCTCGTCTGGTTTGTAGGCATCAACAATGAAAATTCGAGATTCTTAGCCTCCTCTTTGCACGATTGGCATTTGTAGGACATGGAACAAGTTAGGGGACACAATTTTATGTTCATGTCTTTGATCGACTATTATGTTCAGAGAGAGAGAGAGAGAGAGAGAGAGAATCGGGAGGAGATATATAGCAGTCAAGGGTAAAGAGTAAGTTGTCTCATGTAGGTGTCTTTTCATACCGTCCTCCATTATAAACAAAACAAACCCTCTAGATCTAAGATTTTGTCCCTACAAATCCATACTTTTCAACCCTTCAAAAATTCATCAAACCAAATTACAGTAGATCCTCCAATTCTTAGTTCATCATCATTGTTTCATAAGATTATGCACCACATTTGATCTTCGTCTAGTCCGTTGCGTCGATCAAAATCATTCAACAAACCCAAAACCGCCTTCATGAACCACGCTTTTAATCGGTGATGCGCGACAATCGTTCCCAAAAATTAAAATCGCCATTAATTTCAATCCATTATGTCACACTAGGTAGAGATTAATATAATATCATGTAAATGCCAACCCTAAATTTGTCTACTTCATAATAGACAGCCTAGCAATGGAGTCACCTCCTTGGTGTTTTTCAGGAAGAGTAGTTTTAATTCCAACAAATGCTAAAGACTTGTTCAATAGTCTGTTGCTAATAAAACCATATTATAAAATTATAGTTTATAACAATAGTTTTGACTTTAAAAAAATAATTAAAGTTATAAACTTTAATTATTATAGTTGTTTTCTAGGATTTGTTCGATTGATTGCCAAGAAGAGAATCATTGATTCCAATTTGGATTAATCTAAACAAGGTTTTAAGGTGAAAATAGTTCTCAAGGTTTCAAATTCTTCCAATAATAATACTAACTTTAATCTTTCGTACCACCATTTTTTAAAAACTCAATACCGTGTCAATGACACAATAATTAATGCAATTAATATAATAAATTATCAACCAATAATTATTAGACATGTCATTGTTTGCTCTCTTTTAAGATAACAAAATAACCGTAGCATTGCAATTCTTCAAAATGTTTGCAACTGCCTTAAAAACACCACCCCAAGGAACAGATTTAGGCAGTTCTATAGCCATTAAACAGAAGCAAGATGAAACAAAGGTAGCAAGCTTGATGTGTATAACATGGGGTGGTGCGCATATATATAGTGTGATTCACTAAGTGGTAAATTAATTAGTTCCACTAATAAATGCGAGCTACATAGGAGACGTTTCAGAATTTGAGATTTTAGCACAAGGTGTGATATTTGAGAAACTATTGAGAATTTTTGATGCAGGGCAAAAATGTTAAACAAGAAAGCACAGATTGAAAATGGTTTCCAACATTAGAATGCTCTATGGTTCACACCAAATATAATAAGACGCACTTAGCTCCAATCAAGATTTAAGCCATCACGCAAGTATCACAGTACTCACCAGACACTCCAACAAAGTTCAAGAACATGCACTGTCATCTCACCAACAGATGGTGAACATTTGCTACAGACAATACTTTTCATCGTCAAAGTTAGGCCTTTCAATCATCTGCTGCCGGAGAGCGACTGCGGTTTTGCCAAAAATAAAGTAAAGAGTATCAATTTTTAAATGAATGAGAAAAAAAAGAAGGGAGGGATCAATCAAAGGTTTAGACTTCACACCTGCTGTATCTCTCATGCACAGGGCTCTCTGGTCCGCCATAGGGGCTGTCCCTATTTTCCGGCACAGAATTTGGGCTTGAGCCACGACCATTGTTGTGGTCAACCCTCTCCCGTTCATAAGGACTGTGGCTCAAGTGACGGCGGCCATTCTCAGAGCTAGCTCTCTCCTTCCCATATGGACTTCCACCACTAGGGGCCTTATCATTTTTAGGGCTCTGGTTATGTCTTCCATAAGGACTGCGTCTAGTGTCATATTCGCGGGCAGAATTTCCCTTCTCTCTTCGAGGGGGACTATGACCGTGATCAGCCCCAGGCTTTTCTCTTCGATGAGGGCTTCGACTGGTGCCACGACCATAATCAGGACTAGCCTTGTCTCTCCTATACGGACTGGTGCTGCGGCCGCGACCATAATCAGGGCTGGCTCTTTCTCTGTGATACGGGCTAGCACCACGACCGTAATCAGGGCTGTCTCTCTCCCTCCGATAGGGACTTGGGGATCTCCTTCGCCTATCTGGAGACCTGTCACGACTCCTTTCAGGACTCAGTCCATTTCTTTTTTCATCATCATCCCGAACCGCATACTCAACAGAAATAACTCGGTCCATCAATTTGCTGCACGCGAGAAAGAAAAAAGTAAAAACTACATCAACATGCAGAAAATTTAATTTGGAATTATATAGAAGTTTCAATGTGCAAGCACTCAACGCCAAACAGGAATGAAAAATTATTTCCCCTCTAATTAAATAAGCTCGGAGATATATTTCCGAGTTAAATATAATAATAAAAACTCACCTCATATTTGTACTCTCTAATGCTCTAGTGGCATCATCTTGGGATTCATACTGTACAAATGCAAAGTTTCTCCGGATCCTTACACTCACAATCTTCCCATAAGAATCAAAGTGCCTCTCCAAATCCCTTGTCCTTGTATGATATGGATCAAAGTTAATAACAAACAAAGTTTTCGAAGGCCTCCCATTAGCCGAAGGTCTTCTAGAACCAGAACCAGAACCACCACTAGGCCTTCTGGTACCGCCAGCTCGTTCATGCTACCAGACAAAAAAAAAAAGTAACACATTTTTTCAAAATATGGAGAAATTTGATAATTGATTAAAATAGAAATAATAAACAAATCCTTGACAGACAAACTACCTTGGTCCATTCAACACGAAGCCTACGCCCCTTTCTACCAAACTCTCTCCTATCAAGTCCTTGAATAGCATCATCAGCGTCTCTTTCATCTTCCATGTAGATAAATGCAAACCCTGCACACAAATCAAAGAAATTCTGAGACATAGCTTTACTTTCATTTCAAACCAAAAGATATAGCAAAAGAATTTCCCATCAAATGATTCTTCATTCTGGGCTGGCATTCCTGTCTTCAACAAATGAACAAACCACCTAAAATCCCACTTCAGGACAAACAACATAGGCAACCCCTCGAAATCTATAAACTAAGTTACCAGCAAAATTAGCAACGGACCTTGTGTTATGAACTAAATGGTGTGAATGCACAAGAATCGAAAAGTGGATGTCTCATGGTGGGTCAATGGATAGAAAGAGCCTTCTCGATCTATTCTGCTCTCGGCTGTGAGATCGGTAATGTTTCAATCTTGAAACATGTCCATAATCGAAGGCTGGGAGTAAGTCGTATGGAATGGAGGGCAATATTGACGGATGAAAACGTGGGATGGTACCATTGCGGATTAGGGTGAATCTTCATGAAAATAAGAAGAAAAAGCGCATCACAGGCAGGAAAGATAATTCTGAATTCCATCCATTAGCCAGGAAGAATATGGATGTGCCATGTTAATCCTGCGTCAAAGAAAATGAGTATGGGGGGTTTATCTTCAAAAAAACGCTTCTGTTTTCTTATTACATTTTTTAAAACCCCCGATAATATCAAAGCGCACACTCTCATTCATGAGTCTGGACATGTCTCATCGCCAAACTGATTGGAAAGAGCCTCTTTGTTACTGAAACTTTCCTGGCAGCTGACACATTTTGGTTGATGGGTCGAGAGCCTTCTTTCGTAGGTCATATGTGAATCCGTACAATTGTTTAATAAATTGACATAAACGAAAGAATATGCATCCAACCACAAGTTAATTGCATAAAAAAAAACCAATATAGTTACTGAATTAAAAAATATTTTTGACAAGATAAATCTGTCTAGTCCAAGTTAGATAAATCTACCTCCATTAACTCATCAATATGATGTGTTGTTACCATTTTATTCAATTGTCTTCAAAATACATAAGACCAAAATTTGATAAAACAACATTACTGTTGGCTAGAAAAATTATTTAAAGGTTTACTCACTATCAACATACAGAAGTTCTATAATTAAAATAAAATAATATTTGAACAGTCATCTTTGGTTTATTTACTAAAAATATTTGTGATTTTATTCAAAACCTTTAGAATTACCAGAATAAACTTGATAGATTTCAAGCCAAAAGAATGTCAGAAACAATTCATAGCATGGTATCCAACAAGAAGTCCAAACACACAAGAAAGTAAAGTTGCACAAATCAAGATGTAAGGCATTTCCACAGTTGAGTTGTAGTACAAAAATATACATGTGGGAAGAACATGAAACATAGAGTTCACTACAAAACTCACCAGACTTCATATCCACCCTGTCAACCTTCCCATATTTTCCAAAAAGCCTCTCCAGGTCAGACTGTCGAGCATCATACTCAAAATTGCCACAGAAGATCGGCTTCATTATACCTATAAAAAAAGGTATCAACACATGTCTTGACAAGAAAAAACTAAATGGAAAGTGACGACAAAGCCACCTCTAAGTAAAACACTAACAAAGCCAATATCGAATACAACATTAAACTCAGATACTCTCACGCTTCTAACAAAACTGACGTCAATATATTCTAACAAAATATGATAGAAAGCACCATCTAAGCTAAATTTTTGGCTTCCAAGACAAGATTAATCCAATCGCAGAAGATCGAAACAAAGAACACGTAGATCCACAAAATTGCAAACCGAAACTTTCGATTACCCTTTGGAAATTACTGTTTCAAGAAATCCAATACTTCACTACCCAAACAGATCCAAAAAAAAAAAAAAAAAGCCTCCTCATGTACGCTAATGGAATACCATAACAATTCAAATCTAAAATATAAAAGCATTCTTCTATTCCCTAATTTAACCTGTAAGAAAGAAGCAAACTTGAAGAAGCCGAAGTCAAACGGCGAAACCCTGGATTGGAGAGCTTTCAAAACCTCCTATTACCGGCCGCCCTTGCCTTCAATAAATAGGAAAAGTTTTATTTTCAGAAAAGCCCTTACACATAATACTAATATACAATTGACCTCAGTCTGTTTGTTTCCGAAAGATGTAAAACAGAATTATAAAAGGGTTAATTAGCTAATAATGCAACCTCTTCTTTCTAAAGTGCAATAAGAGGGACATTTTAGTAATAAATAAAATTAATCATTTTTTAATTAAAATGTTCTATAAATTTATTTTAAGTCACTGGAGTAAGGTTAAGAACCTAAATAAAAATAATAATTTACACTATTACCGGTTATGTTATATGTAGATAACTTAAAATAAGAAAATTAATCGTTATTTTATTTCTTACTAATTCAAGAGCGGGATTTTATTAGTATCAATAGCGACATCTATATAATGTTTTTCTACGGGTAATAGTAATAGAATTTCGCATCGCGGGTTAGCTCATTGCCAATTGGTCAAATTATGTCGTCGAACTTTTACCATTCGTGATCCGTACATAATCTTGAACTATACGTATATGGCCACAAACCCTGATGTAAAAATTTCAAAAAAATTATTTTGGACTGTTGATGGTCTTAAGTAGGCAACGACGACCTTAAACATCATTTTTTTTTACTCGAACCAAGACGGAGGTTAGTCTGCCTAATCACATGTCAAACCTAGCCTTGATTCCCAAGCTCGACCTAGCTCTGATTTCCATTGATCGGTCAAGTTCGGCCTGGTCCATCTACCGACGCTGAATAAAATTTATATTTATATGTAGTATAAAGTTGAATACAATACAAAAGTAAATTTATATTTAAATTAAAATTTTCATGTTATAATTTGGTCACGTAGTATATGTTCTGCCAAAAACGAACAGGCCCAATAACAAATAGGCCCATTGAAGCCCTATCGTATAAACTTGACAGCTCAATATGTGAAATTTATTTTAAGTGGCTTTAAATTATTTGTATTTATAAAAATATTCCAAAACTATTTTTTATGTAAATGGAAATTACGAGAACGAACATAGACATGAATATAACGGGACGGAAATGAGTTGTCTATTTATTGTGTGACGTAATTTTAGAGTTACATGACATTTTATCATAATTACTATTTTTAAGATTATAAATTTCTCTTCAATCGTATTTCTTTCTTTTTTTATGTAAATTAAATATTTTTAAGTATATATTATTTTTATTTTTTTACATAATATCTCATAATTTAAGAGTTGTGACACTCCAAAATAATTATATTTTAGCAGTGAGTCTCGTAACAACTTCATAGTTAATAGTGTTATAATGAACGTAGTACTAAATTGGATGATCGATTGAAAAATTTTCTTTGAAAACAAATTCGTGAGGGTCGAAAGTTGTCCAAAGTGGACAATATCTTATTGGAGAAGAAGAGGTTTGTTACAGCTTAATTGAGGTGACACGTATCGTTTATAATTATTATTTTTTTCATAGAAGTAAAAAAAAAACATTTTGGGAAAAAAATATTTAAAAAATTAGAAAATTCAAATTTTTTAGCACTTCAATTACATTGATGTTGCGACTAATCAAACGAGTTTATAAAAAATGAACACGAAGAACGAACTAAACACGAGAAACCCTAATTGATAAAAAAATTACTAATAAATAAGAAAATTCATTAAAAATAAAAATATCTTAAATTAGTAGAGAACAGCTAAATCCAAGCTTTAACCCAATGCGTGTAAGGTTAGTGTCCTCTTCAAATCAGAACGTGATTAAATTAATACCTTTTTAATTAAATAAAATTATCTTTCAAATAAAAATAAAAAATCAAAGTTCCTCGATTTTCCCACGCTTTCAAGCAACCTTATAAACCCCAAAAAACATTCTTTAATTTCCAGCAAAAAACAAACATAAAAATTCCTCCTTTATTTTATTTATTTTTAAATATTTAAATTCATTTATATATTTTAATATTCATGGCTGCTCCTCACTCTAAAACCCCACTCACTGATCCGGTGGAGAACCCACCCCAACTGTCACCGCCACTCCCGCCGCCGCTTACTTTACAGTCACAAGCTCCGGAGGGTCCTGACCGGAGAATTCCTCCTCTTCCGGTTGTTTCTTCTGTTCCAGGTCAAACGATCTCGCCAGCGACCGGCAGGCACCCGATTTACAGGGGAATTCGAAGCCGAAGTGGGAAATGGGTGTCGGAAATCCGGGAGCCGCGGAAAACCACCCGCATTTGGCTCGGAACTTACCTGACCCCGGAAATGGCTGCGGCGGCGTATGACGTTGCTGCCATCGAGCTTAAAGGGCCGGACACGCCGTTGAATTTTCCTAACTCAATTCTCTCGTATCCGATTCCGGCGTCAGCTTCTGCAGCTGATATTCGTGCTGCGGCGGCGATGGCGGCGGCATCTAAGCTGCCGACGACAACAGAGAGCAGCGGGGAAAGCTCCCGACTCAACCTGCCGGTGGAAGAAGAGCCGCCTAGCACTGTGCACGAGTTTGTGGACGAGGAAGAGTTGTTGAATATGCCGAATGTGCTCGTAGACATGGCAAAAGGAATGCTGATAAGCCCTCCTCGGATGAAGTCGTCGTCTTCCGACGACTCACCAGACGATTCAACGGGCGGTGGACTATGGAATTACAGCTAAGTAGATCAAAAACGAAAATCTTTCGATCGGAATATGGCAGAAATTTAACTATTTCTCGATTTGTCCATCCATATCAATCTATCGATTTAGTTTATGTCTGAGCCGGTGTTCTGATTCTGCAAAAACATATGAAAACGTCTGTTTAATTTCTTACAAGTAGAAAACTTTTCAGGGTTTCTAATTTTTGAGATTATCTCTTGTTTGAATCCGATTCTGCCTTTCAAAGCCTTGCCATTTCTGGGTATCGTTCATAGCTTCTTCTATATCCAGCAACAATCGCCATGTCAGATAGATCTTTACTGCTATAAAAAGAGAGAATCTTTAGAAGCTCCGGCAATGGAGGTTAGTTTCTGACTTCGATCCACATCGAAGACCCAATTTCTTTAACTAAATTTCCTCCTTTATCTAAGCTGTTAAATCTAATCTACGATGATTTTTGTTTGTTTTTCTTCTGAAACTAAAGAAGAAGCCTGCAAATACTTTAGTTCAGCTGTCAGCTATGTCGATAAAAAATTAATTGGAAGATCGAGATATGATTCCAAGTATTAAGGAAAAAAAAAAACCTTAAATGCTTCTAAGTTTCGTTAAATTCACTGCAACATAATTAATACTGGACTGTAATATAAATTTATACTCTAATTTTTATATGCGGTCACTTAACGATTAATGTAACAATTAAGATCAATTATAAATAATTAAAACAAAACATTAATTACATCAATGACTAAATGTAATGTTAGAAGATAAAAATTAGAGTATAAATTTAGATAATAAATTGAGTATGGTTCTTGAGGATTAATACCAACAACTTATTCAATCATTATCTTTGAAATTATACGAGATTAAAAATTTAAATGATAAATACAAATAATTCTATAATTTTTAAACATATTTTTTAAGTAGTATTAATTTATTTTCCCACAAATTTAGCCATAATCAGTAAAAGCACATACAAGCTGTAAGCTGGAACAGAGCATACTACCAAGTCCAAGTGTACGAATTTAAAGATAATGTATATCATGTTATATAGTACACAAATAATTCTTCTTCCATTAGTTATGAAGGTACGAGATTAATTATTGACTGATAATCTTCTTTTAAACTATAATAATTATCTTAAAACATATCCATGTCTAAAACGTATGCAGAATCAGCAAACTGCAGTTGTTTGATAATTAGTGACAGCTAATTTTGTTTGTCTAGTAATAGATTAAGATTAGATCAAGATTAAAGTGTTTGAACAAGAAGAGTCGTTCATTCATTGCAAACCAATGTCTCTCGGGTAAAGTAATAGCAATTGAGACAAATTTTAATTTAATTATTGTTTTTATATAAAAAAAAAAAAAAACTACAAAATATTTAGAAAACTACGTAATAAAACTTTAATTACAAAATATTTAGAGTCCATGAGTTAAGAACTGTGAATCATTAAGTGATTACAACTGGGATGAGGAGGAACATTGCCAAATGAGCATGGTGTTTCTTCTGCATGTTCATTGTTATGCAAACATCCATGACCTATTTGCTGGATTTAGGGCAAAAATTAGATGTCTTTTTCTCCCTGTATAAAGTAGGAAGTAGGGGGTCCTAAAATTGTAGGGTCATTATTTTATCCCTTGGTTTTCCTTTCTCATGGGGAAGTACTCACTTCATTTTAGTCCATATAAATGCCAAAAATATGTGAAATCAAAGAATTAATGCACCGTATTCAATACTCTCGGTACAATGTTATCCGCTTTGGATGAGTGCCCACACAAATTTGTTTTTGAGGATAGCCAAAAATGCGTTGTATTAAACATGGAGATGAAATCTATTTATAAATTATGTATTTTCCATTCTTTCAAACGGTGTGAGATTGTACACTTCATTGGTATGAGCTGAGCTGTCACATTATGTCGTATTAGCTTTCATATATAGCGAATCATCACACTTAGTCAAGTCTGAGGCCAAGAATTTCGAAAGTACCAACCATGCCTTGCATTTTTCACTATTTTGACCAACTTGGTCTTGTACTCATCTCGCAACCATTCAATAGAGAAAACTACAAAATTTTGAGTCCCGCTAAATTAAAGGAGACTTCGTCAACAACACTATCAAAATCAAACAAACACCAAGAAATTTCCATCCCATGACTTCAACAATGGAGGCTTTGTAACAATCTCGAAAAAAAAAACGTGACTTTTCGATTCAATTTCACAGGATATTGGAGCAAACATAATTTACAATGAAGTAGATGAAATTAGGCTTGGTTTAAAAGATTGTTCTTCACGTATTAATAGCGTTCCTCTTTTGCACATAGAAGAAGCTAAGCATGATTGTGGGATTAGAAGCCCATGAAATTTCTCATGGAACTTAAAGACGGATTCTACTGATTGACCCACTTCCTTCGGTTAACAAAATTCTAATGCACAAACCTTAAATATTTTCACTAATATCATATAATATTAGAATATTTCGATTATTGATAGAGTGAATAAATTTGTCATTTCTGATTCAAAATCATAGTGTAACGTGTGTTTTCCTCTTGTTTCGATCATGGAATAGATGTAAGAAATCAAAATCGGATAACTGAGCATCGACACTCATAACGTTACGGGTACTAAATAATTATAGATATTAAATAATTAAATTTTGAGAAAAATCATAACGTATAACATGATACAATAATCGATGTGACATTGGAAATGAGTAGGTAATGTCATTGATTGAATCTTTATAAAAAAATAATTAGAAAGAAAATAAGATACCAATGGGACCCACATTGTTGTTTGAAACTAAGCACGTGGGCTACGCGTTTCCGCGGAAAACAATGGATTTAGTCGAGAACTGTGACGTCACCCTAAAAAGGTTAGTGTTTGTACTACGTGCCACCTCATCTTTGTTCTTTTCTGCGCTGTGATCCCAACTCAGTCCGCACTCCGCCCCACTCTCTTTCGTTCAATTATATTAATAAATCATTTATTTTATTGAAAAAAAACAAAAATATTAAGAATCCCAATAATATATATCCAACAATTATACAACAAAAATATAATAAATAATAAATAATTAAAATAAATAGATAGGAAACTGGCCAATCAAATTTTATATTTATCTCTTTGTTCTATAATAGACCTAAAATTAGAAATTCATGCATGCAAAGCAACTTCATGAGCTATTATTTATTATTTATTTTATGTTTGAGATGGTGTACGAATTGACCTTTTAAGACTTACTAGATTGATGTTGAGGACATTTCATCATCCTACTTAGTGGAACGTTATTATTCATTTTAATAGAGTACTACTTATTTATAGATTTACACATGACGAGTCGTTTTCGAATAAAGGGTTAGTTTTTATTCTCCGCTAGAGTCCACGATGAACGGAATTTGTTACGAGTTAATCGTCTCATTCTTTATTACCTGATCACACTTAGTTTGTTTATTTTATTAACAAATTAACATCCTAAGACGTGAGTTATAAATTATAATGCCTCACATGGTTTTTATTTTATAAATTAAAATAATGATATATATATATATATATATGATTAATGGTAAGATTAAAGTCTGCGTGTTAATTTATATTGATGAAGAAATATATGATGAGTCTAGATGATAATAATTATTAAAAAAAAAAAAAAAGAAACAGAAACTCTGGGACATATATCTGGACCCGACACAAGTTTCCTTTGAGTCAAACCTTGAGTAAAGAGTCAAACGCACACGCGTGTCGTACACTGAATCTTTAAATGTCTTCAAAAAAGCACAATTAATAAACAAATGCTTAAAAGGTCACAGCTTGCATATCAGCGAACAACCTGGCTCCGTGTGCGGTGTGCGTTCTTTTCTGTTATCCACTGCAAGCCCCACCTCCGATCTATTTTATATGTATATATTTGGGTGTTTATATAAGCCCAACTGATGATCGGTCTGAACATTCCGGGTAAGTTTGTTTCTTTTTCTGTTTGATTCCATTCATGGAGGTTTTCTCAAACTATTTTGATTCTAATTATGGGTCTTCCGAAAGAAGTGATGGTAGCAGGACGGGAAATTTTTCCGACGAGGAGGTTTTTCTGGCGGCGAGCTATCCCAAGAAGAGGGCTGGACGGAAGAAGTTTAAGGAGACTAGGCATCCGATTTACCGGGGAGTGAGGAGGAGGAATTCCGGCAAGTGGGTTTGTGAAGTAAGAGAGCCGAATAAGCAGGCGAGGATTTGGCTGGGGACGTTTCCGACCGCTGAAATGGCGGCTCGCGCCCACGACGTGGCAGCCATTACCCTCCGAGGCCGAGGAGCTTGCCTGAATTTCGCTGACTCAGCGTGGCGACTTCCAGTGCCGGCGTCGGCAGATGCAAAGGATATTCAGAAAGCAGCGGCCGAAGCTGCAGAGGCTTTTCGTCCAACGGAGACCAACCCACTGCAGAGGGAGGTCAACCCTGATAAGTCGGAGATGGGAGCCGCATGGAGAATGCCGGAAAATGAGTTCTACATGGACGATGAGGATGTTTTCGGGATGCCTGAGTTGCTGGTGAACATGGCGGAGGGAATGCTACTGCCGCCGCCGCCGCCGCAAAGGGAAGAAAGCAGAGTTGATGACGTGGATTTTGACGCTGACGTGCCACTATGGAGTCATTCTATATAAAAAATGAATCACGAGAATCTTCAAAGAACATCCTTGTTCGTTCCGTACTTATAAATAGTCAAACAGTACGGATGTGTGAAAAAATAATCTATTTAAAAAAGAAGAGAGATGTTGTGATAAGAGTGGAGTTTAGGGGTGTGCGTGTAATTTAAGATAAAATACAGAGCTGTAAATATACAATATAATATATGGTTTTAATGAATTAAAAATAAAATATTTATTAGCCCAAAAAAAGATACGACGTTTTCCATTTAAACTCAAATTATTACACAATTATAATTCGATTTAAGAAGCGTCACAAAAATATATATAAATGTGGACATATAACACCCGTAATTATTTTATTAATAAATAAATAACTCGTAAATTTTTCTTCAGAATTTAAAATTAAAACGTTTTACTAATGATCCTCTTTTCAATAATATATAGTTCGTAGCAAAAAAAATTCTACTCATGAAATATAATTTTGTGACCATTCAGGTAAAATTTGGTTGAAGAAACTTTCCGCAAAGTGTAGAGTCGGGATTGGTTTGAGAGGTTACTCGAAGGCCAGTCCTTTGAGTGACGACTAAAGCCACGCATCCACCTTGTTTTGCAAAGAGTTCAAAGTGTGATCCGAGCTCTACGTTTTTCCGGTCTGAACACAGCAATCTGATGAAATGTTCTGAACCGTGCTTAGCCGGTGTCCCATGTCTGTCTCTGGCCTCCATCACCAACAAGCATGCCATGATCCTTCGAACATCAAAACGTCGATTTTCTTAAACCAACGAAAGGGAAATCAATAAATTAACAAATCAAACCTTCAAAAAACAACATACTTACTGAACAAGATTAGGTTTCTGGCAGGTAAATGAATTAGTTTCTAAATACTTCAGATGTATCATTTCATCTTGATCCTTTCCAATTAGATTTTGATTATTTCATCTCAGAAATGACAGATCCACCAAGAAAACAACCAGAAAAGTAGAAAAACAAAAGAAAAATTAATATTTCAGACGACAACTCATTAATTAATGATTTAAACCAAGGAAATACTTACCCACTAAAACAAGAACTTCTTATATCTGGGTGCGAATCTATCAAACTCGATCCTATGTGGTCGTTTCTGCAACAAAATAACCAACACTGAAAACCATCTTTTCATCTAATGATTTGGTATTGACAGCAACTTCCTTCGGTTTCATTCCTGCCCCTCCAGTGGATATTGACGATATTTGTGAACTTGTACGCATATTGTCACAAGTACCTGCAGAGGAGATATAAACATATAAAATCTCCAAAAGTAGTAATCTACAGATTAACTAAAAAACAACTATATAATTGTCCTCATGTTGCTCTAGCAAATAGCTTCAGAAGATTTGATAATCAATATCCACCGGAGGGGCAAGAATGAAATAGAAATTCTGGCAATAAACAAAAGCGACAGTCTGTGCATGTAGTTTATAGACGTGGTTGCAAGTAATCTTTTGAGTTTTTCTTCTTTAAAGCATCAAACATTCTCTAAACTTTCAATAAAATTGCTTTAGGCCTATATAGAATTTGTGTTCTACTAGTTAAAACAATAAATAGTTGTCATGTAAGATTGCAACAGCAATTTGCTAAGATTTAAAGTCCATAAATGATATTCCATGATAATCAAAGTTCTCTTTGTCTTTGACAAATTAATCAAGTACTTCAGAAAATCTTCCCACATAACCATAGATCAAATCGTTAAAATTTGAAGCGCAAAATTTATCTCACAAATAATAGAAGAAAGAAAAACAAACATCTTAGGAATGACAGCATAATTGCCATGACCTCACATACAAAGAGAGAAGTTGTAAAGAGACAAGGAAAAAAGAAAGAATTAGACGTCTAAATGAAATATCCGTGTCAATTTTCACAGGACTATAATAAAAAATTAAACTTAATTCCATCAAAAGTGAGAGCATAATAGCAATGCTTAAATTAAAAAATAAGGTAAATTATAATTTAGATATTAGCGTTTAGAGTCATTTACAAATTAAATTCAAAACCTTTCTTTCGGACTAAAATCAAATTTCTACCTTTCTGTTATCAACAATTTAGATACTGTCGCTAATTTATTTATCAAATACATTACCTACATATTATATTTTTTATTTAACAAAGTGTTTTTAGCTATTTCGAACTCTATCACGCAATTGACAGGATTCGTTGGATAAGAGACCGATAAAGTTCAAAATCATACTAGAAATGCCGAAGAACTTAAAAATCAAGTTATAATAACTTATTAAGAGGAGAATATGGTATCCACATAGTGAATTTAATAGATAAATTGACGGTAAAATGTATATTGTTGATGTTTGAAAGGTGGATGTTCATTTTGACAAAAAAAAAAAGTTTATGCTCTAATTTGTAAATCATCTCAAACGTTAAGATCTAAATTTTCATTTGACCTAAAAATAATAGCAGATAATTCTCGACATAGGAGCTATGCCCCCGTGCATTTAGAATAAGCTTTGGTAGAAAAAGAGAATTGCACAACGTCACTATTGTTCTCTCTTAAGACCTAGCAACACATTAGTGCAATTTCGCATAAAAAACAAAACTAAGCTAAACTAATTTATCCAGAGGACTATCCTAAGCAAATGCAAGGGAAGCATCTCTCGAAGATCATAACTTAGCCTCATAATTTATTATTCTTAATTTGAAAATAAATAAATAAAACTTCTGATAAACAAGCAGTTCATCAGAGGAATTGAACCACTAATCAAAAACCTTAACATTCTCAAACTAATCCCAATTTTTTTTTATGATCTTCCCACGTGAATATTCCAAGTAAGAAAAATTCAGAAGTTCACTCCAACCAAAATTAATTCAAAATTCAATACCGGAAAAGAGATCAGACCCATCGGAAAACCGCCGTAATACCACGCAAACCACCATTCTCAGCCGGTGCTTCATCAAAAGCCGCCATACGAGCCGCTAATTAATCCCACCCAGACAACATCTGGGTCTGCCAATCCAACCCTTTTTCCATGAAATCGAGCTCCCCAACTATCGGGTCCAACGGCGGGAGCGGTTTCGGCCAGCAGAGATGGGGAAAAAACGGAGAAGACAAATGCAAATTTGCACGTTTCGCCGGTTTGGGCCGGCCAAACATCTGACACTAAGTTAACAAGATTATTTTTTTATTTTAACATCTACTACTTAGATTAAGTCATCGTCATTAACATAATTTAAAGACCCCAAAAAAAAAGCTGGCCCTTGTAAACAAACCCACTAATTTATACTAATTTTTCCTTCTAGTAACTAAGAAACCAACAAATGGTGCTAAAATATGAACATGACTTGGCGACCTATAGAGAATAACACCAAAAATACAGCGGTTAGCTGTTAAAGCCCAGTCTTCAAAGAAGAAATCTCAACCATAATTCAAAAATAGAAAAAAGTTTATGCGGGGTTGGATGACCCGATTTTCTTTCGAGAAAGATCGCACATATTACTATCAAATTATAATTTTTTTCTCAATTTGTCCAACCCCTATGTGGTCATGCATCATTAGTAGGGGACCTGTCTTAAAATTTAAATATATCGTACGTAACATATTAAGTCACGTATCTCTAATTTTAATATAATAATTTTCTCTTCTTTGTCACGAGAGTTTCGCATAAATTTTTTGATAAACTCTTTACTTTAATGCAAGGCCTTAGCTACACCTAATCAAACATAAATTTGCTAAAGATCGGGATCATATTAGTACGATCATACCCTTAAATCATCGGGTAGTGGAGTCGAAATCAAATACCGATAAAACAATTAATATAAAATAAGAATCAATCACATAAGATTATGAATAATATTAGGATTGAACAAGGCTAATGATTAATTTTATACAATAAAAAGTCAACTTTGTAAACCGGCTGGACAAGTTGACTAAACTCCAAAGACCCGTTCAAAAAGACAGCGACATCTATATTGACTTCGTCCAAACACACATTAAAAACTAGCAGAAGATAAGTAAAGAAGATGATCTTAGCCATTGAAATCTCTGTCGATCAAACATCAAGATCTTTCCATAATTTTAAATTTGAAAAGCTAGCGAATACAGAGATATAAATAAGAAAATCCTACTCATAATTATGATGAAAAAGTTGTTAAAACAATGCAGTCATCTTGTCTGAATGAGGTTTCAGAAGTATGCTTCAATGGCTGCTGTCCATCTCCATTGAGTTTTCCTCCTGCCCAAACGGAAGTCGCCAAGAGATCGAGCACTTCTGCGGAATCTCGCCGAGAATTTGCAGCAAAGACATCATCTTTGATATTCCCAAGAGCTCATTTCACAAACCACGAATCAATTCCGTCTTTGCAACAATCGTTCTCGGTTTTCATCAATGTTTATCCAAGTTATCACAAAACAAGACAGGTGGACAAAATTCGAGCAAAAGAGTATTCCAATCTCTCTGCCTCTAATTTGATCTGTCTTGATTATATAGGAATTGGCCTGTTTTCTTACACTCAACTCCAAGAACAGGACTCCTCAATTTCTCAAATAGCGTCTCTTCCTTCTTCGTCTTCTTCCTCTTCTATATATGATCATTTTCCACCTCCTCCCAGAAACTTGATTTTTCCGTTCTTCACCATATCAAACAAGACCGGAGATTTGAAGACGCAACTTCTATACGAAGGGCATGAATCAGAACTTGAATCCGGTATGAAAAAAAGGATCTTTCGATTCCTTAACATCTCAGAAAATGACTACAGCATAGTTTTCACAGCAAATAGGACATCCGCTTTCAAACTCTTAGCAGAATCATATCCTTTCAAGTCAAGTAGCAAGCTCCTCACAGTTTATGACTATGAAAGTGAGGCAGTAGAAGTAATGATCAGCAGCTCGGAGAAGCGAGGAGCAAAAGCCATGTCGGCGGAATTCTCATGGCCAAGGCTGAGAATTCGATCTGCAAAGTTGAGAGAAATGATTGCAAGTAAGAACAAAAAGAAGAGGAGGAAAAGAGGTCTTTTTGTGTTTCCTCTGCATTCAAGAGTGACTGGAGCAAGATATCCTTACATGTGGATGAGCATAGCACAGGAAAACAGGTGGCATATGTTGATTGATGCTTGTACTATAGGACCAAAAGACATGGATAGCTTTGGTCTCTCTCTAATTCAACCTGATTTTCTTGTTTGCTCATTCTATAAAATCTTTGGTGAAAACCCATCTGGATTTGGATGCCTGCTTGTTAAAAAATCAACAATTCAAATATTGGAAGCGTCTTCATCAGCAGGAATTGTGAATCTTGTTCGGCCAGAAAAAATGATTCCATCCGCAGGGGAATCTTCCAATACTGACATAGAACCTGAAAAATCAACAGCAGTTCAGACAATCAATTATCAGCTAGCCACATCAAGCTCATTCTCAGGTCCTTTGTCATTTCAAGCATCAAAACATGGAAATTCAGCGGACGAAAACCCAAAAAATCTTGGAACTTTAAAGTTCAAGGAAGAAGAAAATTCTGAGAATCAAACTCAGAATGAAACTGAATGCAAGTGTTTGGACCAAATGGACTCACTGGGGCTCATATCAACAGCTCTAAGAGCAAGGTGCTTAATCAATTGGTTAGTTAGTTCTATGATGAAGCTTAAACATCTGAACGAGGATGGAGATTCTTTGATCAGAATCTACGGCCCAAAGATTAAATTCGATAGAGGACCAGCTTTGGCTTTCAATGTGTTTGATTGGAAGGGAGAAAAAGTTGAGCCAGTTCTAGTGCAGAAGCTTGCTGATAGAAACAATATCTCTCTTAGCTATGGATTCTTGCAACATATCTGGTTTTCCGACAAGCATGTGGGCCAGAAGGGAAGATTTCTTGAAAGACGAACAAACGGAGGAAAGGAGCCTCAAACAGAGAAGAAGAAAGCAAAATCTGGGGTGGGAATTACAGTAGTAACAGCTGCACTTGGATTCTTGACAAATTTTGAGGATGCATACAAGCTCTGGGCTTTCATAGCTCGATTCTTAGATGCAGACTTTGTAGAAAAAGAACGTTGGAGATATACAGCTCTTAATCAGAAAATAATCGAAGTTTAAGAGTTCTGCAGTTCTAAGGTAAAAAAAAGCATTGGAAAAAGTTCAGTTTGGCATTTCGTCATACGCTTGGTGTGCACATTCTCGATGAAAACCAACTTTCCTCCATTTGTTCATCTTTATTTTCCCGTCTTCAGCCTACTTGAGCAGTAAATATCGCAGAAACCTAATACAATCAATCATGTTCCATAGAAACAGAAAAATTCCAGTTTAATCTATCGTAATTATAGACTAATTCTGATTAACGGCGTCAGAAATACTAACCTTAATCCATGCGAAAAAAATGCTTGATTCAACATTTAACTAGTACAAGGCCAACATATATCAAAAGAACTCATCATTTTATAAGATGCTCCCCTTTCTTTTCTCATCCCAGATGATCCTGACAGAAGCAAAAAGTTATACATGAGTTCCTCTGACGAAGTACAACAAAAAAAATGATATAATTAGTTTTGGGCCGGAATCACACCACTTTGTTCTTAGATTTTACATTAATTGGCTTCTTGTACTAGTTAGAGATAGTAATGCTATAGCATTCTGCATCCAATACCACAAATTTACGTTAAAAATCGAATAATAACTAGAAAAAACAATACGACGTCGGACTCTAGAATTCACAGGAAATAACTACGGACATATAACATATCATTATGTGATGATCGAAATAAAACTGAGAATTACGCGATTATAACTTACGTAAATTTATAAATAAAACAAAATTTCAAATGAAATTTAAAATGTCATCCCATCGTTTTACTCAAATAAAATTCAGATCACACTAAAATTTAATAATTTCGAACGTTAAATTTTGGATATCACGCTTGGTTTGGGTCATTCACGAACTCTCTCACAAACGATGGACTACTTACTTAATTAGTCTCCAGTCACACTTGCATAGTTTTTTCTCAAAAAATGTAATCTAATCATCAAAATTTTAAGATAGTTTTCTCAATCGTTGCTAATTGATCGTAACTAACGGTTTTCAAAAGCTCTTTCCAAAAAACACCTCTCCCACGGTCCTAATGTTCAAAAATCATGTCGGATTGCACAAAATTAACATTAAAATCAAACAGCTTAATTGTTTTACTAAAGCAAAAATCTGTATATATTTGTAAATAAATTTAAATATAGCTTTAAACAAAACTAATTCAAATTTGTAATTATAAAGCATAAATAATTAATTTAATATCAACTCGAAAACTCGAGTTTTTTTAACTATCATTGCATTATCATGTTATCATATCAAGATACTCATAAGTTTAAATTTACTATTTGTATCGAGTTAAGGCTTGATTGATTGGAAGTAGATTATACAATGTTAACCTAGCTTTATTAGTCGGCTGGACTGCGCTCGATCTGCCTTGAACTCTCGAGTAAAGGCTTACCTGCATATTTGTTAATTATTTGTAAATTTTTAATTTAGTGTCGTGGCTGTTCGAGCAAGGGCCACGAGTAGGCCTAATCGTTGAAAAACAAGTCTCCTCCCCACTCATCAGACCGAGAGTGTTAACCATGCACTCTCGGTTATGTACGTGTGTGTGTATATATATATATATTGCCTTTTTGGGTGAGAATTATAACTAATGATATATTTACAATTTGATTTCATAATCGTATATTAAATGTTAGCTTGGCTTTAGCCAATCTCATGGCATGTTCTTGGAAAAACCAAGTAAATAATTTAAAAATCCGAAAACCACCCAGCCATGTCCCCTCAACAACGTAGAACTTGTAAAATACTAGAGCATTAAAACAGAGCTGACTCACTGCACTAGGTCAGTTGCCCACGTGATGTTGTTGATTCCCATTGGTCGAGGTGACGATCGAGGATGACAGTGTCTGTTGACACGTCACTATTTGATTGGTTGTCCTCACAGTACCGACTTTTTTAGGGTTTTCAATGCCATTCATACAATAATTTCTAAAAATTAAACTACTTTTTACAAAAAAAAAAAAAAAAGAAACTCACCTGCTTACTCAAAGTATTGTAAGAAATTTATAATTGTTTAAATAATTTATAATTATTCAATTTAATTTGTACCCAAATTATACTCAGATTACTAAAAAAAATACTTGGAGTAAGTTCAAGAATTAAAAATTGTGAGGGTGACACTATAATTAATTCATTTTAATTGATATTTTCACATATTAATTGGTCATTAATATAGTATTTATGTTAAAAAAAGGGTACATATATCATAAAAATAAGTGGCCTTAAATTCAATCTATTTATGATCTTAATTTTACTAAAAATAGATAATTAATGAGATTTTAATTAGTTGGGGATATATTATAAAATAAAATAATTATTAAATATTGCTTTCTTTTTTTGTGGGTAAGAGACAAAGACAGAGAGAATGAAATTGAGCTAATAAGACATAAATCAGGTAATAAAGATCAGTTTGGTGGTCTGAGAAAGAAGCCACTAAAATCATCGTCGTCAACCTCTTATTTTTCTAGGGTTTCTGATTATATTCTTCTTCCTCTCTTCTCCTTTCCCTTTGCTTTGTTCATTACCAATTATACATCAATGTTCTTGGGTTTTCCAGTACTTCCGGATTAGATTAGCTGAGATGTGTGAAGTTTGTTTATTTGTTTTGTATTTTTTAAAGTAAAGACTGGTTGTTACTTGTTTTGAACAAACTTGGAATCTTTTTGCTTACAAAAATCATTCTGGGTTTGAGGATTTCCTTTATTTTGTTTCAGAAATCAAATTTGAACACTGATTTCATGTTGGGTTTTGTTTTTTCTGTCTTCTTTTTTTTTTTTTGTTCGTTCTATGATGTTTGTCTTTTGGTTTTAGTTTTGATTTCTCCACTGTCGCTCAATTTCTTGCTGCAGCTCTCGAGCTTCAAAGCCTTCAACACTCCTGATCTTTCACCAAAATTTCCAGTGAGAGCGATGAACTTCTTCTCTTTTTTTCCTTTTTCATAACTAGGGTTTCATTGGATCTGATCTAGGCTTTGATTTTCCATGAAAATATTAGATTTGCAGAAGATGGTGAGAGGAAAAATCCAGATGAAAAAGATCGAAAATGCTAGTAGTAGACAAGTAACCTTTTCCAAAAGAAGAAATGGACTGTTGAAGAAAGCTTATGAGCTGTCTGTGCTATGCGATGCTGAAGTTGCTGTTATCCTTTTCTCTCAGAAAGGCAGACTCTTTGAATTTTCAAGCTCTGAGTAAGATTCATTTATTGCTTATTTCTCTATGTTTATAGTTTTTGGGTGAATTTGAAAGAAGAAAAAAAAAAAGAAGAGTTTGATTTCGATCTGAATCGCACCTACTGAACTGTGAGAATTAATTGAATTGTACTGGAAGAAGTACGTACTAGATTTTGGCTATGATTAAGGCTTTCCTCTTGATCTTTCACATCTCATCTGCTTTCTCAGCAAAATCAGAAGCTTTCTGGCTTTCATCTTTGTCATTTCTTCCAAACGCCAAGAAAATAAAAACATCAATTTGTAAATTTGAAATCATAAACCATCGACTATGATTCTTGAATTTATGAACTTTCTGTCACCCATATGTTTACTGCACAAATTTCTATATTTGTTTTTTTTTTTTAATTTTGTTTGCACAATGCATCATCTTCATTCTTCAATATACCTACTATTTCTATAAATAATTTCTTGCAAAATTTGTAAAAGTGGTATTTTCTGACAGTTATAAACTATTTAATTGACGCAATTATGAAGAATTTATAACGATTTTAATTTCATGGATCATTTGAGTAAGAGTGTAGTATTTAGAGAGTTGGGGAGATTAAAGAAGTTCTCTTAGCTGTAGAATAAGTAATTAAGTTCATCAAATAGGATTTCAATCAAGTTTCAGACCAAGATTATATAAATCTTGTTCTTGCTGGATACGAGTTTTTGTTTTTACTGGTTTCAATAAGTTCTATTATCTCCTCTTTCAATTTTTCCGTTTATATATTGATAGAAAGTGAGAGAGTAAAAATCAATCTAAAAACTAGTTTAAGTATTGAGAGAACTCCCTTCATATTTATATAAGATATTTTATTTTGGTTTTTACGATGTGGGATAACACCTGCCCACATGTTTAACGTAATAAGTTTTTCTTTTTCCTTCACGGCTAGCATGTTTCTTACAGTGCTCACACCGTATAGACTTGACTCTGATACCATGATAGAAAGTGAAAGAGTAGAAATCAATCTAAAAACTATTTCAAGGATCGATGAAATCTCTCTCATATTTATATAAAATCTTTTACTTTGATTTTTACAATTTGGGACAACATATATGTAGAATCATCTGGACTAATAGATTAGGATGGATGTACTAAAACTTCTTACGTAAATTATTTTGTCTTTAATTGTTTTATATAAAAGAAGAAGAAACGTGACAGATTATAATCACAGTTTTTCAATATGATATGACCAACATTTATGCAGAAAAACCTTGAGGGATTGCTGATTACATTAAATTGTCAAGCCCTCTTGATCTCAGGCTTAGAAATTCTTGTTTTTTCAGTTTGATTTTGACGAGAGTCGGAGAGGATTGCCGTTCGATTAATAATAAGAATACCTGATTTTTATCAACAATATTTTATGGCTTCATTCCAAATTTCAGACATAAAAAGGGTTAGCAGAAATTGTGACAAAACCTAATATGATGGATCTGTTGTGTTGCCTCAGCTTGCAAAAAACGATAGAACGATACAGGAAGTCTGCAGGCGATCGGCGGAGCGAGATGGCCGACATACTCTCCATCGAGGTTAGACCTCATGCCTAACCAAAATTTTCTATACTAATCCGTCTAAATTTTTTAACGGGTTATGACTGGAGAGATTTTTAATTTAATGGACAGACTTTGTCAACTAATTCTGTAAAAGTAGTAAAGATAATTGTGTTAATTAAGAATTAATCATACTTAAGTTGGTTCATAAGTATTCTGATGCTGACCACCTTAAGTACCTTAGGTTGGGTGGTTTCGAAGGTCAGATCGATATTCCTAAACGTCTATCATGTTACCCTCGACGGTCGTGACACGAACTAAGAATATTTATTAGGGATACATTTGTAAATATTCTGTGTGGGATATCAGTTGCAATATTTATATAATTGTAGATGGTAAATCCCACTGATTATACATTAAATCTCTCTTTACAGCAAAAGAAGCATGAAATTGCAGCCATTGTTAAACAGATTGAGCAAATTGAAGATTCAAAAAGGTTCTAAATCATGCTTCATCATTACTTCACTCGTTTATATAAAATTTGGAAAGGGTAAAGTAATTTCTGAAAAAATATTCACAAACAAGGCTTAAAACTCGGGTTTCTTTTTTTCGAAAAACATTTCGAGTATCAGAAAGCTTATGGGACATGGACTGGAAACTTGTTCCCGTGAAGAACTGCAGAAGATAGAAGAAGAGTTGGTGAGGAGCCTATCTTCCATTAGGAAAAGAAAGGTAAATAAATAAATTAATTTATTGATTTTGAATTTGCTGATTTGCATTAATTCATTATCATGTGAAACACTTGATTTTTTCCAGGCTCAGTTGTTCATGGAGCAAATAGAGCAACTAAAAGCAAAGGTGAATAACCTATGACTTGGAAAAATAATTCAAGAAAAAGTCTAGTTTTTCAAATTGGAGATGATATATTTCTTTAATATTTACACTTGAATAATATATATATTCAGGTAATACTTCTTTTAGAAGAAAATGCGAACTTATCTGCGCAGGTAAAGTCATAAATATTGATCAATAATGTTTATAAATAATGTATTTTTTTATAATAAATTTTATTAATATCAGTGTGGTGGAGAAGTGATGGAGGCAAGAACAGGAAACAAGGAGGCAGAAACATACTGCAGCCAAAGCAGTCAAAGTTCACATGCAGAAGAGACTCGGCTGTTCATTCGTTGCTTATAAAACACTAATCTTCTGTTAATTTGATTTTAACGATTAATGATTTACATCTTCTGTAATCTGTCCAAATTAATGTAGTTTTTCTGTAAGTACATAGAGGGAGAGACTTTCTGTATTTACCCAAGAACATCCCATGGGAATAATTGATGATTATTACTTGGAAAATGGAAATTTGAGTTTTCTGAATAGTTTTCTTTGGGATTGATTCATGGTTGAGAGATGTCTGTGGGCAGCCATGGATTTACTTCAAGAGTATTCTCTCTCTCTATCTCTCACTCTCTCTCTCTCTCCCGGCCCATCCACTTCATCAATGGGCCAGTCTCTCGGGTTTCAGAGTGTTTCTTCTCCGACCTTCATACCAAGATCATCTTCTTCCTTTGATGGGTCTCTTCTCCCTCCAATTTCACATCTTTCTTCCCCCCCATCTTTACTTACTATTCTTCCCAGAACAGCCTTTACAAGGGCAACTCTGTCGACAGAGCTGCATTTTCTTACTTGGTTGAACCGGACAAACAACGACAGTTGAGAATCAAAACGCCAATTCTATAATTTTTCGAAGGCAAGGCGTTGACAACGACTGTAGACTAAATTATATAAAAACAAAAGCTTGCTAAGTTATTCTTTTGTTCTAATATATTAAAAAAAAATGTCAAATATTAATTTATATAACAAATATTTATTGACATTTTAAATAATGATTGATATAATTAGTTGATATACGACGAGTATCAAAACATCGGTTGATATGTTTGAATTCTTAAACCCGACCATATTAATCGGATCAAAATGGTTAACATAGTTCACTTCCTTTGGTTGATCACTTAAATACAATCACATGTTGGTTGATCATTTCATCATATTTTTTTTTGTCAATTTAGCTACGTGGATAAAGCCATATATGTAGAATATTAAACTTTGTACATCAATTTTTTAATTTGACAGATGAGCAAAGGTAAGGGACTTTCACATTTCACTTTTTTAAAAAATTTCATATAATTATTGATTTAATTAAAATACATTTAATGCAACAAATTACTTTTTATATTTTATTATACTAATTATAATAATAAATATTTAACATATTATCGAATTTTTTAAAATAATAAAATAAAAAAATATATCTAACAATACTGTATCCAGATTGATAAGTTGCAAGAGTGGAAGAAAATGTAATCTACTCAGAGTTCTTGATTCAAGCTAACATGATTGAAATTTGGTGAGAGAATTTGATCAAACCAGAAAATTCTTAAAACTCGAGTTTTAGTTTCATATTATGAACACATAAATTCTCTGGAGTTTTGATTTCGTCCCGAAAAATTCTTTTTTTTTTTTTCTGATTTTTCTTCTCTTATTGTACATAATTTTCGAGTGACAAACTTTCAAATTGAAATCTACAACAAATGCTAGAAACTAATTTACCCTTTTCTTGGATTAAGACATTGTAATGTTAAGAATGCGACATCTCAACAAAAAACCACCGGAAAATTGGATCGAATCGGAAAAATAAAATAAGAAAAACGTGGGTGAGGATGTGAAGAAGAACAAAATCAACCAATGAAAGGAGCCGACCGTTTGATTTGGGGTTCTGAGTGTACAACCATTGATACAAAAGACAACCATCTTTGAGTTTAACTCAACTGTCTCATTATTACTCCCTTGTCAGATCACTGTTCTTTCTTGTCCTTCGACAAACACTTCGATTCATAGTTTCATTGGGTTCTCTTTTTGAACCTTTACTTTAAAAAAAAAAAAAAAAAACTCAATTTTGGGGCTTGAAATCCACATTAAATATGCAATGTGAGGAAATAAAAGAAAAAATATTTTAAAAATTTAAAATTTATCGTTTGAAAATGTAATTGTCATGGCACGATCTGCCCGAACCGCGACTCGTAGATTTCCTTATTGAGAAGAAAAGTGAATCGCACATTTAATCCATAATAAAAAAAACTATCCAACCCACGTATTTAATACACGAGTCTTATTAAATGCGAGACTCTATATCAAAATATGTACGTGATATGAAAATATCACGGTATCTTGAAAATCAATATAATATCAATGCACTTGAAGATCGTTTTCTCATCTCGTGATACATGTATCAATGTCCAATCATCACATACATATGTGATATGAAAATACTACTCTAGTTGTGCACAATATCTTTTAATATCTCATTTCGTCCTAGTTACAAAATAATCGCATTCAATTTATTACCTCAATGTTGTATGGAATATAAACTAGACAACTTAGGTTATTAAAACAATGTTGTATAAATTGCATCATAGCTTCATTTTGGTTTCAAACTTTGTGACAAATCGATACTTTAAACTCTCTAAAATGAAGTTTTACCATAAACTATATTGTTTGAGCTGTTGCACTCTGTTGGGCGCAGTGTCCAAATAATACTCTGCACTCTAAATTTCATTTATTTGAACTCTATCGCACTCGTGCACAGTTTTTAAAATAGATTATGAGCGTTATTGTGACATGAATGAGAGTGTTATTGTGACATGAATGAGTGATTTTGGATCTTTTCGCGATTCTAATCTAATTTCCTCTGAATTTCATCAAATTATTAGTTTCCAAATGTTCTAAACATTATTACATGTTAGTTTAACCGATAAGAACGTTTATATAGCATTGATTTCAAGAATTATAACGTTTAACACGATTTTTGCATATATTTATAAATCAAAAGAGTAAAGAATAAAAAATGAAACTTACTCAAAATTTCGGTTTCGTTATAGATTTTTATATCAAAATGTTCTTCTCGATGTCGGGGACACTTTTCGTAGTGAAGGTGTTTATCAAAACTCGACGGAGTAGACTAATTTCTTCTCCTCACCTTTTCCTCTCTTCTCTCCCATCTCTCACCATTTTCCATCCCAAAATCACTCACCTCATGACTGATTTTCAAATGAAATTTATTTTATTTATCAAATCATTGTTATCTTGTCCAAATGACCTTTTTACCCTTCCATTTATGGATCATTAAAATGAAACTAAATTTAATTAGTATTAAACATAATTAATTCAATTAAACTGTTACCCGTGTCGTTCATTGGCTGATAATTTTTCGTCGCACTAATAACGAAACCACGTCACCCCATGACCATATGAACTACTTTATTCTCCGTAAATTTCAAATAAAATATCCTATTTTAACTTCTAAAGTAGAAAGTCGTCGTCATTTTTCTAGTCCACGATTATATATGTTAACATCTTATTTCTATTTTTAATTTGTTTCAGTCCAAAATAAATTAATTTTGGGTAGTTTAATACACTACTTCGGTTTATTTTCATGATCACGTTTGGTTAATGAATTTCTTAACTGAAATCATTTTATTCAATAACTTTCAACGTAATAGCTTTGTTTCTAAATTTTCGTTACCAATAGAGTAGTTTAAATTTTTAGTTAACTATTCTAATTGGATTAAACTCAACTCGGACCATCATGGTAACAAAAAAATGAAAAACTACAACTTTTAAGACGGTTTAATTTAATTGATACTTAAAAAAAAAATTCTTGAAAATACAAAGATTGCGCTCTCGTTTTATTATGGCAAATAAACCCAACTCAACTAATTATACCCGCAATATAGAAATGGACTAACAAATAGAAAAACTTGGAAATCCGTTGTTCTATCACGCGATGCTTCATTAGAAACTAAAAATAATTAAACAAGTATTAGTTATATAATGTTATCCTTATTGCATAAAAGACTTCTATACTGAAGAAAGAGGCTCTAAATAGGCCAAAAATTGAACCCTCCACACAATTATTTTTTAATTTTGGATTGAAAATGTTGTGTTTGTAAGATTCTTCGTTTCAAAAGCTAAAAGACAAGGAATTTGAGTTGAAGTGAAGATACTTTTGAGATGGTAAACACCGGTTCGAGATCTTCGTTCTCCGAAATAAAAAAAAAAATCCAAGAACAAAATCGAAAGGGGATTGTCTTTGCTCCCCATTTCCATTTCTTACATAATCTGTGTACCTCCACAAAACACCCACCAACAAAATAATGCTACTACCAAAGTTTCAATTTTTATCTTTATTATTTTTATATAAAAATAATAATTTTTAGTGGATAATAGAAGGATTGATTGACCTTTGAGAGATTGTTCTTGTCTTTATCTCTCTTACTATCTATAGTTTGGCAAAGAACCAGCTTTTTTGGGTCTATCAATTTCATGGTTTTTCTCTTCTTTGAGAACTCATTGTCCCCACTTTCCTTGTATTTTTTTTTTAATTTTAAATAATAATATTTATTATTTTTTTGTGCATGTCATTGTCTCAACTCCACCATCATGTTAGTTGCTCCATTGATGGATCTTGATGTGCCTTCCATCTCTCTTTCCAACATGATGTTTCCTGTCTTTTAGTGAGATGTTTTGGAAGTTTTGAAATTAGGGTTTTTTTTAAAAAGTTTTTTGAGACATGGGTTTGCTTTGATGTTACATTTAGGAACACACAAGACACGAACCTCTAGACCACCTTAAAATTATGGCATTTGCTACACTAAGTTGGATGTGTAATTATTGAGCTCACATTGTAATGTATGACCATAAGTAAAATTTGCAACATACTCTTAGTATTATCTTAAGTTTCCAAGTTTGGTTTAGATAACGGGTCCAACCTCTAAACGCTCGAAGGCAGGCCATATGTACTAACACATTATGTGAAGATAAGAGTAAAACATTAGAATTTCAACTTACCTTCTTGATTTGATGATAAACTTTGAATTCCCATGTGAAAATCATTGATTCGTTATATCCTCGATCAAACTGTAATTCTTTTAAACAACTCAGAATCAAGATTCATATTTAATGTAATCACATTTCTTAATAAATGAATTGAATCTGTAATTTACCTTCAGTATTAATGCTAACAGTCGGATTCGTCGTAAAGTTCATTCTATATTCTCTCTCTCAGGATAGATATCAACACTTTGTAGAACGATGAAAATAAGATTAAGTAACGAGAAATTATGATTACATAGATTCTTTTGGACAACTAGATTCAAACAATCCAACGTACTTAAAATAAATTATATTTAGAAATATCAATTTTACATGCTCTTTGCAGTTGTGAACTCAGTTCTTCGTCGTCATAATCTCTCAATTTTCATCGAGTTTTAAATTAAAATTTATTTAATTTTAATTTTCTTTTTCTGTATAGGCTTTTCTCAACAAGATAGCATATGACAAAAGGAGATTGATTTTAATTTATATATGAAGTGACAATCTCATTCTCAACCTCATCAACTACTTGACAAAGTTCAGTGCATTTTCTCCAATTTATGTTTGTTTCAACATTTGGAAGTAAACCTGTTCTTTCATAGACAGTGCAATCTTCTTCGCTAGATCTTGTCTCCCAAACTAATTTTCATTGAGTTTGACATTTCTTTTTCTTTCTTTTTTCAGATTTTCAAATTAAGAATCTATTTTTTTTTATAGTTGTATGTTACGTGTTCTTTAATAATCACTATTAACTATGTTGCTGAACTAATCATGTGACTGTTTAGAAAATTAACCTTAAAAAATGTGAACTAGTAGAGATAGTTTTAAATAATATATAATCTTATTTGAAGATCGATTACAAGTAAGATTTATTAAAATATGTTAATGGAAAGGTAAAATGCAGTTTAAATCATAATGTCTTTACTCATTTATAAATTAGATTTTTTTTTTTTACAAACTAATCTCCACATTTGCGTTGTTAGGAATTCAAATTTCACTATCAGTTTGTTTGTTAGATTCAGCACATGTATTGTTTGTATATATTGAATTCTATTACACGATCAACATAGTTAGAAATCGTCAGAAGATTAAACAAAACGTTGTATGCAAAGTGTTAGATTTAATGGATAAATTAATTGTCGAGAGTGTCGTATTTGTAAAAAAAAAAACATGAATTTAAAGGATAATGACTAAAATTTATGCCACTTCCACTAAAATAGTGGATTCTGTTTAATTTTTATTATGCCTATAATTCAACTTTTCTGTTCTCTTCTTTTGATTATAAAGTTGAGACAAATTCTTGCAAGTAGGGCACTCAAACTAAGTCTTTTTACTCATCCAACAAAGAAATCTTTGTAATCTTTTTGCCATCATTTACATGGAAAAAGCAAGGATAAAGTGGTGTCGATGATGGTTAACTTACTGGTTCATCGGAAGCCAGCTTTCACGGGCCGAGTTAAGTAAAGCAGAGCCAGTTCATCAAAATCAACTTTGCTTTAAAAAAAAAAAACAAAAAATGATCATAACAAATGGAAGGCCCGTTCTAATTTCAACATCGCGAGCAGTCATGGAGAATAATTGATCGAAATGTTGTTCGAAATGCCCACGAATTTACCATAAATATGAAGGATCCTTCATTATGCCATGTTTTGTGCATAAATTTAAGAACTCTACCCCATCAAAAAAGCAAACCAACTTTTGGTGGATAATGAAAGAACATTCAACTATATTTTTTGAAACATCCATCAAACCTAGATGTTTTGGTTCATATCAACTACAACTCACAAAGTGTTTGAGAGAACTTATTATCTCCTTGTATATATATGAAATTCCGTCACGCAGAATACTCTTTCTTTCTCTAGCACTTCGCTAAATATTTCATTCCCGCTCTTTCAATTTTGTTGGGTCATTGTTAATTTAATCATCGACCTGAACGTTTAACACTTATATCATTGTCAGATTAAATCATTGTTCTTGATCCGATAAGATATTTAATTAGTATTTCTAGTAAGTCGTATTGTGAAACTGATGATGAACGAACATCATGTAATTGTGAGAACTCATCTGATATAAAAAAGAGTTGTACAATTCAAATTACGTATAAAAAAAATAAGAAAATAATTTATAAACATAATTTGTAATATGTTTCATTGGGTTGAAAATCTATTGAAATTGTTGGAAGCATCCACGTTTATTTGATTTGTTTTTACTTTTATTGATATCTTTTGGGTGATGTTGTTATGGATGATACTATCTTGGATATTAGATTTATTTTATCTTAAATGTTGGGATGATGTGATTTTGTACTTGTCATTGTGTTTTTTTTTTATTCAAACAATGAGAATTTGTTCTACAAGTAATGCTCTCTCTCTCTCTCTCTCTCTCTCTCTCTCTCTCACTCTCTCTCTCTCTAAACTCAGTGAACTTCCCAAAAATAGTTTAGGGCATGAGAGGGACATTGATTGCACTCCAAATGCTTATCTGGTGGGCCTTTTGGTTGTGGACCTAAAAACACAACTCTAGAAGAAAATTTTCTTTTTCTTTGTTTTTTTTAATAATTGTGATTAATGAAGTGAGGAGTAATGTTAATATACCACTACACATTGTAATGTGTCAGATTTCTATTGAAAAAATAATAAATTTGATCAACAAATAAGTGTTACCTAAAAAGAATGGTGCCATCGTGGACACTTAACTGTAATATGAATTGTTTATTTTGAATTACAGTCTACACGATTTTATCAAGCATTGTCTCGCTGTGTGATTGACAATTGTATAATATTGAATCGTTCTCGACTTTGCAAGACGGGGCTCCGAGTATTACTAAAAACATTTTAGGGTTTGGGTTTGTGCTTGAATAGTAAAATGGAAATATAAGAAATTAATTTATGAAAATTAGGAATTTCCTTGTAAAGAAAATGACAAAACCATTGGGAAATGCTCTGTCAAAACCAAAGAAGACAAACAATTCCTGGAAGATGATACCCTTCAAACCCAATTTTCTAAAATTGAGAAGGACATGGTTTGTAAATAAATACTTTTAGAAGTCCTTGTTTGGAAATATTTTTCCATATGAGAGAGAGAGAGAGAGAGAGAGAGAGAGAGAGAGAGAGAGAGAGCTTGGCTATAAGATTCCAAATTATGTTCACCATCCCACACAATGAAGAAAGCCCAGGGCTTTTCTCTCTCTACATCCCTCTGTCTCTCTCTCTCTCTCTCTCTAAATATCTCTTCATTTCAATATTTTGAGCTTCAATCAACAATCATCCATGGGTATTGAATGCAAAACAAGCATCTTAGCCAGACCAATCGACGAGAGAGATGATCAAAACCCTATAGTTTTTGATCCCTCAGTTCCTAGCTACCAATCAAAAATACCAAAAGAAATCATATGGCCAGACGAGGAAAGGCCTTGCGTTAACCCCCCGGAGCTTCAAGTTCCACTACTTGACTTGACTGGATTCATCTCCGGCGAGGAAGCTGCTTCGATAGAGGCTTCCAGACTCGTCGGAGAAGCCTGTCGAAAACACGGCTTCTTCCTGGTTGAAAACCATGGAGTTGATGATGAGTTGATAGAGAAAGCCCATGCCTGCATGGATGAATTCTTCGGATTGAGTCTTTTGGAGAAACAAAAGGCTCAAAGGAAAGTCGGAGATCACTGTGGATATGCCAGTAGCTTTACTGGTAGATTTTCTTCCAAACTTCCATGGAAGGAAACACTTTCCTTTCGATTCTCGGCCGAAAAACGACTGTCGAATATCGTCGAAGATTATTTTCGCGATAAAATGGGTGAAGAATTCAGCCGATTTGGGTAAGAAAACATGTAGAAAACGAAAGAATCAATTAAAAAATAACAAGTTCTATGCCAAACAGACAATTTCCTGCAAATAATTGATCATATTTCCTTGTTTTTCCAGTAGGGTTTATCAGGACTATTGCAAGGCAATGAACAGTCTCTCTCTAAAGATAATGGAGCTCTTAGGTACGAGTCTGAACATCGGAAGAAGCCATTTTAGGAACTTCTACGAAGATAATGATTCGATAATGAGGCTGAATTACTATCCAAAATGTCAAAACCCTGAGCTTACTTTAGGAACCGGACCTCATTGTGATCCAACCTCTTTAACTATTCTGCACCAAGACAAAGTGGGTGGCCTGCAAGTTTTTGTAGACGATCAATGGCGCTCTATCAAGCCGAATTTCAACGCCTTTGTTGTCAATATCGGCGACACTTTCATGGTAAAAAAACATCTATCTTCTTAATTGCTTGCTCGTTTTCAAGGCTAAATTTGTCAAGACTTGAAAAAGGGAACACGAATGAAACAGGAAATGATTTGTATCCCTTTAAATTCCATCAAAGAGTACAGTATTGTTTATTCTGAATTCGAACTCAAAACATATTATATTAGTTACAAATGAAATGCTAAGAGCTTAAGATGATAAGACATCACTTGTTCTTGATCCCGAACAAGAAGGCCACACAAGTGTGGGTCACCACGTGATTCGGCCCTCAAGAGGATTGAATTGTCCGACTCTCAACGGAATTATTATAATAACATCAGGAGATTTAGTAATCAAAAACAGAATTACATAAATACAATACTACTAATCCATGGCTGATTTCTTAGTTGCTTGATTCGGCATGTTTTCTAGGATAATTCAAGTAAGGTTTTGAAAGCAGATGATTTGGTTGATTTGGCAGGCCCTTTCGAATGGAAAATACAAGAGCTGTTTGCATAGGGCAGTGGTGAACAGCAAAAGGGCAAGAAAGTCTCTGGCGTTTTTCCTGTGTCCAAGAACTGACAGAGTAGTGAGGCCTCCAGCTGAATTAGTGGATGATCAAACTCCAAGAACATACCCAGATTTTACATGGCCGATGTTCCTTGAATTCACGCAGAAGCATTACAGAGCTGATATGAACACTCTTCAAGTCTTCTCAAACTGGGTTAATTCATCAACAATGGATCTCGATTTGAAGTGAAAACGTTGCAGAAAAAGCCTGTTTTTGGACATAGAAAATATATATAATGTACTTGTATGTATATGCGTTGTATAATAAATGTGTAGTATAAGGTACCAATAAAGAGCTAGATTTTGATGAGTTTGTTCATGAAATTTATAAATTTAGACCTAAAGGGAAATTTATAAAAAATAAAATAAAGTAAATTGCAATTTTATCCTAAATTGAGAAGCTAAGAGAAAGTTGATACGTTAAGTTATTTTTCTGAACAAAACTACTTTTGTACTTTGAGACGTTAGCAAAATGATTTAAAATCTTAATAAAATTTGTCAAATATCTTATATTTTTTATTTTTATTAAATATTTTTATCTATCTTAATTATCTTGACTCATTCAATTTCTTGCATAAACTCGATATTACAATCGATTTCGAAAACTAGAACGAGTTAAATAACTATTGTAAGCGAAAGATCAGAGACATTCAAAACATGAAACAGTTTTCTAATGATCCAAAGTATACGGACAATTTCCGTTAAACAAGAATTTAAAGTATTAATTATTAATGACTTTTAATTTTATTGGCTAAATCGCACCTTACTCAAAAAAAAAAAAAAATCTTCAAATATTATTCAAAACAAAACTTAAAATATTAATTTTGAAATTTCTAACACAAAAAATAAAATTATATCGAGAAACTGAAGAAAAATATTTTTTCTTTTTTTATTCGTCGAGAAACTGTGGTCATTTTTTTGTCGTTTGGTTTTTTTTTTTTTGTTTTCGGGGTTTACTTGTACCCAAGAAAACAACAATACTATTTGAAAAACGTAGAGAGAGAAAGAGAGGAGAGAGAGAGAGAGAGAGAGAGAGAGAGAGAGAGAGAGAGAGAGAGAGCTTTCATGGCGTGTCCATTGTCATTTCCTTTGATCAGAAGCAGGCTTTCTTAATTTCCATGAGTTCTCTCTCTCTCTTCTTTACTGCATCTGTCTGTCTCTTACTTCTCTCCCTGTAATCTGCCTCTAGCCGCCAAAGTAAGAACAATGACAGTAAATTCCTCCACTGCTGCAAACCAATGTTTCATCTGTCACCAATTTCTAACCTAAATAATATTTTTTACATTGCAATCTATGTACTTGTATATTTCTTCCCCCTTTTCAACCTTTTTTTATTAAGAAACCCCCCCTTTTTCTGCAACAATCTTCTTGGGTTTGACCCTGATTTGATTGCCAAATCTTCTCCCACCTCATTTAATTTTACCCTCGTTAAAACCCTAAATTGTTTCTGAGCCAAATTTCTAATTTTTAGTTTAAAAAATAAATTAAAACATGAATTTATTATGGGCTCACGAGTTGAATTTCATTGTTTTAATTAAGTAAATAATAAACCATGCATAGAATTATCGACAATTATTTATTCTAATAAAACACAATAATTCCACCATAGTATAACGTTTCACTAGAAGTACAACATAGGTATGGGCTAATTTGAATTATTAAATATGAAATTCTTCAATACGACGTGTAGTTCCTCAACCCTAGACTTTGGAGGATTTATGATCTCCACTCCGTGATAGCCGCCGGCAGTAAAATGACCCACCACCTCATTTATACCCTTTTCCTTCATCAGCTTCACCAGCTCAATCACACGGTCGATCAGTGGGTCCCCATCATCTCCGAACACCAAAATTCTCCATCCCAGCCGTTTGATCGTCTCCAACTGCTTAGAGCCCCCGCCAGCCGTCGGATTGCAGTACTCGTGATCACGGTCAACGCCGACCGGCAGTGACAACTCCCACATAAGATCGGCAACAGATACTGGAAAAGCCTCGTTGTTGAGAAGCCTTAGCTCTGATCCAGATCTCTGAACTCCACCGAAGAACGGTTGATGCAATATAAGCCCTTTGATTCTTAACGGATGAAGATCATCAACATGATCAGCGACGCGTAGGCCAGCATGGTACACAATGGCCCCACCAGCACTGGACCCCATGAGATAGCAATTAGACAAGTCAGCGTACCTTGTTAGCCACTCATCTTGACAAGTTCTAATCCAGTACAGCGCCTCCACAGCATCATCAAAAGCCGCCGGCAGCCGGTGCTCCGGACTCAACCGGTACCCGACAGAAAGTATGGCGACTCGAAGTTGGAGGGCAATATTTTCACAAAATTCGTGAAATATCGACGAGGCATAGCTGCAGAATATAAACCCTCCCCCATGGACGTATACCAACAAAGGAAGCTTCTCGGAAGGGAAAAGCTCAGGCTGATTGCGGGGAAGATAAAGCCGAGCGCAGGTTTGTTTTGACTGGTTAATGGAAATATCTTTGGAAATAACTCCGATCGGAGACTTAGGATCCGGTGACGGTGGTACTTGGGCGATTGTGGCGGCATTACGGGTGAGGGAGCCGTCAGAGTTGACGACTATTTGAAGATATTGGTATGGATCAACGGCGGATTCGGGAGGAGGCTGGATGTTTGTTTCAGACATGGTCGGCTTTCTGTTTTCCAAGGAAAGAGGGATGACACTTGGATAATTATCACAGCTGAAAAGCTTTATATTTATAGATCAAGGATTTAATTACAGAAAATAATATTATATTGACGCTTAATTTTAACAACATTTTAAAAATAAATGTTGTACGTCTGATTTGTTTAATCAAGCTATGTCCAAATCTAACAAGAACTTTATTATTTATTCCAACATATTTATTAAAAAATAAAATGAATAATTAAGAGAACAATTAACGTAAAAAATGGGAAAGGTTATGAACGAAGTATTAGTAACTTGAATGGACATTAAAGTTTGGAGGTGACACGTCAATGACGAGGGACGTGCCCGATGATTCATTAATAATCTCAAATAAAACTATTTTTTCAGCTGAGGCATGCCCGATAATTATTAGGTCATTTTCATTTCTATTGTAGCCTGTCGGGGTACTCACGTGTATAAATAATAGCAATAATGATAGTATAGTTTACAAAAAAATCAAAGTTACGTTGGATGAGGAGGGACCCGTCTCATTTAATGTTGAAGAAAAAAGAGAAAGAAAAAATAATTTCTTTCTTCTTAATTCGACGCCAACCAAGAAAGGTGTCTCGCAGCGCCCACCAAGACTAATCACAGATGTTTTTTTTTTTTTTTTTTTTTTTTTTATTTTTAGAAAAAGAATAGAAAAATAGTAAGAATTTTTTGAAACGAGAAAAAAAAAATATGAGTTATTTTGAGTACATTAAGATAATAGTATAGTGATTTTTTTTTAGTTAATATTTTTTATAATATTAAATATTTAAAAAAATATTGTAAATCTTATTTTTTAAAATGAGATCTTTCTGTACTCAATCGTTGTGGTTTTTTTTTTTTTTTGGTTTGAATTTTTACGTAAAAATTCTCGATGTTCATTTTGGATATTATTTCTCTTACTTTTCGGTCGTTATATTTAAACAGCATGAAAAAATATTCTTTTTATTTTTCGAATCTCATTTGATATTATTTATTGTATCACTTATTTAATTATATAATTGTATGGTGTAAGTGAGTTCTGTCTAGAATACTGGAATTTAAATGTAACCGTTTGTTACCTCTCCAACTTTTCTTAAAAAGTTACCTGTAAATATAATTTTGTCTAAACAGACTATCAAAAACAGTATTTCCTAATAATTATCTTGATCAGTACTCTCTGTATTTTACAACGGCGACATTATTATTGTTTCCACCGATTTTTATTTTCAGCAGTTACAAGGGTTTTCTTGTCTTTTCACATGCAAATAGTTAATATCTTTACGAGATTTTATTAGTTTATTTTGAGGTAGCGATCAAAATTAACCATAAAATAAAAAAAAATTTTGGATTGACAGTTTAAATTTTTAATTTTGTCAATTAATACTTTATCATTTTAAGCATCAGAACTAAACACTTTACCAGTGAAGTCGGTTAAATTTTTCGTTAAATTCTAGAAAAAACTCTCTCTCAAACCAAACTTGGGGTAAAATAGTAATTGAAAAAATTGTGAATCAGTAACCCTAACCATCAATAACACAGAAAGGTAGAACCCAGGAGGCCCTAGAACGAGCCTTGTAATTCGAGCTTTCACAGTCGCGGGGCCTATCAAGGATCAACAATTTGATTTCAATCGGAGCAACGTGATTGCCTCCCTAGAATTTTGAGTCGCAACTTCTATTACATGATCACAGAAAACATTTTGAATTATCACTCAATAGAACCTAAAGCTTTGGCAGTAGATTAAGCACAGGTGAAATAAGTGTTTGTTAAGCAAAAAAGGATCTTTCTGAGAGTAGAGTCTGGTAGGCGAAATTACAATCGTCGTCCTGGGTTAACGCGACACCGCCTGAACTACCCTTGAGAAGAGAAGTAGATTTTCTGAAGGCGTCGACGGCGACGATTGGCAGAGGTTTAGGGTTAATGGAGATGGAGGGAGGCGTAGGCGAGCGAAGGGACTTGAAGGAAAGTCCATTGAAGGAGTAGAAAGAGTGTTAGCTTCAAAGGCGAAGCAAAGAGAAGTACATGGGCAGCCATGGCCGATCGAGCACCTTGAGGGAGAGAGAGACATTATTAGACATTAACGGAAAATCTAACGGGATAAAGTTTCCGTTACGAACGGTTTAAAATTATGGGGCGTAAAAGTATGAAAATTCGTCCTCTATTTATTTTATTTTTAAATAAAAAATAAAGTATTTTTTTATAAAAAAAAAGGTACAAAATATGAAAAAGATTTGAAGGAGGGTGTAATATTCTTATAATGACGTCATAATGGGCAGATTAGTCCCTACCGCAAAGTATTGACAGGTTTACTAGTCAATCGAAAATCTTTTCAAATCTTTCCTCAATTTAAAGGTTAAAACCATTATAACGCATTGATATTTTTTAATTTACCCTTAAACTAATAATTTTAATAGATCAAAATTTAAATCATTCAAAGTTTAATAAATTAACTCTTAGCGTCCCACGTTCACCTTTTACACTACAATGAGGAGTCGATTTAAAACAAAGTGCCCCCGTTCTGTTGGGGACAAATTCCAAGTGCACCGAACGCGTAGCATAGGGCGGATTAAAAAATTACGATCACGTCGTTTCACGTGGAGAGTTGTGAGTGGTGGAGGTCTCTCGTTTTCAAGAATCTTTTAGAACGGGAGATCAATCTAAATAGTCAGTCCCTCGTTCTCAAAATAGCTATTAAAAAAGAGGGACCATCTCCTTAGATCAGCTCCTTGTTTTTGAGGGTGAAAAGCCTCCGTTCTAAAAAATAGAACTTAGAACAGAGATCTTCAGCCTCAAACGGGGGTTCAATCTACGATAGTATATAAGATATTGATCCCCTCCTCCTCCACCCCCCCCAAAACACACACGCATGCACACACACACGCACCCACCCCAGTCTTTTCTCTCAAAATCGAGCACCCTCTGCAAAAATTGAGTCATTTTCTCAAATCCAAGCTCTTGGCACCGAAAATCCCAAAAGATCCCTAAATCCAAACCAATTTTGTTAAACAAATCCCCAAATCCATTTCAAATGGTTAAGGTGCCCCTGTCAACCCACAAGGTGGCCCACAGAGGTCGAAAGGTACTCCGGGTCAAATATCGCGATCGCCAATTGGTTCCCAATTGATTGAATTTCGAAACCAAGTGTGTTAAGAGTGGTTCAAGCAGGATACGTCAAACTGTTCGATTATTCATTGTAAGACTATCAACTTTAAAGGTTATGAGTCTTTGGGGATCAAAGAGATACTTGACACAATCTCTTTGCACGGGGTGTACGAGATTTGTGGAGATACCTGCAAAAAAATAGTTCGTTGTTTTATGCGAACTTGAGTACTTTCGGGAAGCTTTGGTGGTTGAAGACTTATCTCTTAGGTAGTGACATCGTTATATCTTTCGGTGCGGTAAATAAATTGCTCAAATTTCACGTAGAAGCCATGGATAAATACTATAACACTTCCTGAGACTGCGAATTTTTTAGCTATGCAACGGGACTAGAGTTCCTTAGGCAAATCCACCGAAATTCAGAGATTGCAACTTGCGTGAAGTCAAGATCGAAGGATTTGAAGGTCAAAGATTGGTTATTCACAAACTGATCAGCCACACCATTCTACCAAGGGATGGATATAGAGATCTCATGAACTGCATTGATCTCTATGTCATGGAAAAACTATACACCGCTAGCATGTTTGGTCTAGGCTTCGTGCTTTTAGGTCACATGCAAGAGATCGAGCGAACACGCAACAAAAATCTGCTGTACGACGCACTAATTCTAAAGATCATCGAGCGAGCTGGGATTCAGCTACTTAGTGAAGAGTAGAGGCGAGCACAAAGACCCAGCGATTTTTTTGATGGACTTCATTTGATTCGAATGGGCCTAGTCGAAGTCGACGAGACTTAAATGTTGAAGAAAGATCACTGGCTCTCTACATCTTGGGATGTTCCTATAAAGGACGCCATCGCGCCTCTATTGTCCTGCCAAGAGGCTAGAAGTGGGATATGATGCAACAAATGTATCAGATGGAGCAACTGATAGAGTTCTTCATTGGCAGAGTCGAGGTGTTTGCGTTCTAGAGAAAGCTGACTCAGTCATAGACATATCTCTCTAAGTCCCATAACGAGCTCATCGAGTCCCAGATGAAAATGACGAAGAGGCTCGTGGAGTGGATGGTGGCCAAAAATAACGATGTCCCACCGTCGTAGTTTAGTTTAGTTTTTGTATTTCATTTTATGCACTTTATTTTTAGTTTATAAATTTGATGTATTTTAATTTTATATCTGGAAGTATATTATCATTTATTTTCTATTTATTACTTAGTTTAACATATGTTTATACAGTAGCACTATTTAATTTATATTTATACGGTATCTGACTGTTAGGTATAAATCTGCGATTGTTTAAATATAGTGATGGAGAAGTCCTAATACAAATAAAACTCTACCTAATTTTTCAACTTCATCTTATTAAATTAATATTATAATGTAGGGTTAAAATCAATTTACCACATGTTCTCTATATCATTGGAAAATAATATGAAAATATTCGTGATTTTCTTACGATTTATTATAATTTAACTCTAAAATAATTATACAAAATTACAATAAATCGTGCAAACATTATAAAATAACGAAATTTTTACCACATGTTCACTTCATTATAGGAATGTAATCTGGAAATGTTCGTGATTTTTTAACATTTAATACGATTTATTATAATCTAAACTTAAAATAATTATACAAAATTAGAATAAATCATGCAAACGTTATAAAATAACTTGGTTCACCATATGATGGGAATGCAATCTGGAAATGTTCGTGAATTTCTAACACTTTACGATTTATTATAATTTAACTTTAAAATAGTTATATAAAATTACAATAAATCGTATAAATATTATAAAATAACAAAATTTTTACCCCATATTCACCGCATTATGGGAATGTAATATGGAAATATTCGTAAATTTCTAATACTTGTATGATTTATTATAATTTAACCTTAAATAATTATATAAAATTATAATATAATCGTGTAAGTATTATAAAATTACGAAAATTTTACAACATATTAATCGGATCATGGGAATGTAATATGAAAATGTTCGTAATTTTTTAACATTTGTACTATTTATTATATTTTAACCTAAAATAATTATACAAAATTACGATATATCGCATATGCATATAAGTCATTATACTCTGCCGCGGCCGCGTGTCGAATATTCCTGCACATAAAGAAAACTATAATAAAAAAAATATTAGTGTGTTGAATCGGCCCTCGTTTTACATGTAGTGCAAGTGAAATTTCACCCACACAGAACAAAAAATCATTTGTTTTAGATCAGGCCCCTGCTTTAGTGTAAAATTAGAGATGTTAAACGAGCTGGCCGAGTTGAGCCAAAACTGCAAAGGCTCGGCTCACTGAGTCTGCCGAGCCTAACGAGTTGAACCCAAAAAATTTTCAATCCGAGCCGTCTCATGAGCCGCAATCCTAACGAGCCGGTCCAACGAGCCTAACGAGCCGAGCTTATATAAATAAAATTATTTTATATAAATATATTATATATTTCATTAAACTTTTTATGGAGCTACACTCTCTCACTATGTTTACGCTCGTTTCGCTACACATAAACTGTACGAGTATAACACCAACAAATCAAGAATAAAAATCGTGTGCAAGATTTTGAGTTTAACTTCGTAAGCTCCACTCACACAAACTAAAGAATTTTTCTAGGAGATAAAACATGAATTTATTCAAAATTTAAATAATAAACACTTCAACCAAGACTTCATATTATATAACCAAAATATAGCGAAGTTATAAGGTAAGCTAAAATCAATGCATAAAATAAACTAAAAAATAGGTGAAAAATAGCATAATCATGAAGTGTCAGGCGGATCGTTGTCTTCACCCTCTTGTGGAGGGTGATATTGCTTCAATAGGTGTTCTAGGAAGATAGGTAATGTTGGACCATAAAGGTCATAATGAGCATGTAATGCTCTCATATATCGTGCAAAAAAAACTGTCTGCTCTAGTTAATGGTTTTGCATATTCCTCAACCAATGTTCGATACGACTCTGTTCTCGTGATAACTGTGTTTACTGATCAGAAATATTTTCCAGTCTTTATCTTACGTCGTGTTCTAAGCTGGTTTGTTGAGCAGCCAGATTGGCAAACATTTGGCCTTGCTGGATGCGGATGGTGAGATTTTTCAACACCTGCCCCACATCGTTAGTTGAATAAGAGCGAGGTGGAACGACAGATGATGAAGAAGCGCCTTGATCGGGTGACATAGTTGATTGATTTTCATATCGCCGTTTTTGGCGAGACTCTGCGCGGTCTCTATTTGTCTGCCCTACATTACATTGTGCACCCGTCGTAGTACCATCTGTGATGTATCGAATACGAGGCAAGAACATTAGTTGAGGAGGAATTTCAACATTAGTATCATGTTCAATGAATCTCAATCCATTGTTTCTAGTAGTGTCATACGACCATTTAGCTATTATTGAAATATTTGAAGAGCCATAAACCTTTTGCTAGATCCAAGACTCGTCAATTGAGTTCATAAGGATATTTTCTACAGTGTATAGGTGCGCGATGATAATGGGATGGATATGGCTGGCAGTGGTGGAACCCTTACGATATGCGTTGATATTATTGTGGATAATTCGTCCGACGTTTATGGGTCGCCAGTGAGAATGCAACATAGGAGTACCGCCCGCTCTTTGCTGAGCTCAGAATTCTGGGACATCGGCATCAAGTTTCCTCTGATGAAGTTGAACCTATTTTGAGCGTAGCAGTTGAGACGACTTAATATCAATTGTAATAGTTGAGCTGGGTCGACGACTGAGTAAATCCACTTTCAACCTGACGCGGTCGAACCTAGAAAGGATGACTCATATTAACCCACAAACAAAGAAATGTGCTCAGTTGTGTGCAAAGGTGACTTGGCCGAGAATAATGTATCAAAAAAATAAATAATGGATCATTGAAATGAAGTAAAGAGTGTGAATGTGAAGAAAAGGGTAGAGAAAGAAAATGTAAATCCTAAACGGACCCGAGAGCTTTTTCAATGTTAGGTTCATGGGTGCATATTTTTCCGTAGAGAAACAACTACTTTTGGGCGCCAGTTCGGCTCTTTCTTTGCTTGAACTTCTCAGGAAAAACAAGAAGAAGGGCAATACAAACTCACCCTATCAACCTTAGGCTAGTGAGCAAGGGAGTTCTACTCCAATCATGTGTTAGAAAAGCTATGGCTTACCTCCATTGAAGGTAACACTCAAGCTCTCAAAGAGAAGGCAAGGTGACTCGTATATTAGAAATTTGTCTAAAAAGTTTCCAATGCGACTAAGCGATGCATATAAATAACCCTAATGGTGGTTAACTAGGGTTTGGTTGATGGTAGGATGTAATGGGAGCTCTTGATGAAGTTTTGATCTATGGCCAAAGGTGAGGATCCATGTGTGTGCGTGGATGGGGAATAGATGCGCGTTCACCGCCGATTGGTCATTTGGTCATGATACGCCCTCCTTGTGCTTTCATCCAACGTCCAAGCTTACTTCTTTGCATGCCTAATCCACAGTGCTCCTTGCTTCAATCCGTGCCTCCGACCTCTTTCTTTGTGATGATGGAACGAGACCTACTTGGTACTTGGTGCATGACTTGTTGGGTCGAACTTTTTGGTCTTCAACCCATAGCCAACCACCATGCATACATCTAACTCTAACCAATAATCTAATGCATGATATGAGTAAAGCTTATAACTCACTTTACCCTCACAAAAGAGCTAAAATGTTTGCGAAAAAAAAAAAAAATACACAATGGTGCTAAAAAAAATTAAATAAAGAAAAGAAAATGCATAATTGAAATGGTTACACTAACACGTTTAGGATGCCGGGAAAACAAATTCCCATATGATGATGCTCATAATCCATCCGTGCATCCCAAGTCAGCAAATGCAAAGGATGCTCCCGATCCAATAGGATAATCTCCCTCGTAGATCCATCCAAAAGATCAAAACCTGCAAAAGAAACAAAGTCATCAGTAAAATGATTAAGTAAAGAAAGAGATTTTGTTTGTGAACGAGTAACAAGCCTCCTGAGCATGTCAGAACCCTGGTGGCTCATCTCTTGTATGATCATCCCATAATCTGGCATCTCTTCCATTATGGTGTGATAATCATTTTCATTTAAGTTGTCCAAACTGAGCTTAGCATTAATGACTCAGCTGAGAAGTGGATAATCTTGTTGCGAACTTGAACAATCCCATATGAATTTGATGCTCTGAGATTTGCGTAGAATTCCCGAACGACACTTACGTTCGCATTACCACATAATACAGCAAGAGATTTCCATCGTCTTTGCCTAAACATGTCTAAAATATCTCCATCAGACTGATCGAATTGAAATTAGATTTCCGCATATAAGAGTTTTATTTTTTGTCATGAAATCCATGAAGTATTTCCTTTCCTCAGAATTGATAAATGAATGATCTATTTGGCTTACTAGAACTTGAAGAAGCTTTCAAACGTTTTGACGGTATCTTTTCAACCTGTAAGTCGTAAGGCACACAATTGTTTTTGTATCCTAAACTAACCTCAAGTTTAGAATTCAGTCATAAAAATCAAATAATGTAGCTCTAATTCGACAACAAGAAGTAAAAAAAATTCATTTCAATACCAAGTAAATTTCGAATAATATTCAATTATATTATCAAATTGCGGAAGAAATGAAACCTGTTCGGATGGCTCGTTGTTGGTTTCTCGTAAGGACGTCATTCCAATCTTTCATGCAAATGAGTGCCTCCACGAGATCGGGTGCAAGTCGTCATCGGCGTTCATCGTACACACATCCACTTGCAATAAAAGTAAACTCTGATGCTACGGTAAAAATATGATGTGTTAGGAGATCACGTGTTATTATAAAAAGAATAGGATATGTGGTGGAAAACATTTTCCACAAATCTAAAATATCAATTTTTTCTTCGCGAGAAAATTGATATCGAGTATCAAAATAAATATCTAATTCATTTCGCATAGAAATAGAGTAAACATCTAAACCTAATTGATTTCAAATATCATGAATATCAAATTGTGAACCTACAATATTTCCACCACCACTGCTTGAATTAGCATGTGAAGAAACACGTGAACGACTAATATTAGAATATATAGGTTCATAAGAAGAATATAAAACAACAATTTCATTTGTTATTTGATCTGTAGAAAGTAAAGCAGTAGTCTATAAATTATTAGAAATTTTATTAATCATGAGATATACTACTCTTAATTTATATCTCGGATCCATTATACATACATAACAAAAAATAGGAGAAATGTCAAGCCAATATTTTTAAAATTTTGTTTCTATTTTATTAAATATATCTCTAAATTCATCTATTTGTCGATATTATGTAAATATATCTGTTAAGTTTATAAAAATTGAAAGAACAAGATGAGAAGTGAGATAATAAATATTCGAATATTCATTTGTAGCATCATAAAATGATTTTAAAAAATCAAGAAATATATTAGCTATATCGCATTTAGATTTATCAAGATTAATACTTGGTGTTTTCTCATTAATAAAAGCACAAATAACTTGCCAATATGACCTAGCATTTTTCAACATTAAATAAGTAGAATTTCGCCTATTATCTATATCGATTTTTAATTTTCGTGGTTTAAGTTAGGCAGCTTTGCAAAAATCTCTATATTCTTGTGAACTCGAATTAGATCAAATTATATAAGAAATTATGGATCTAATGAATTCAATATGAGACGAAATATATGTCATGCCATATTTAACAACTAAATTTAAAATATGACAAATACATCTCATATGGAAAAAAGAATCGTGAGTAGTATCTAATTGAAAATAATTTTTTAAAATGAGAAATAGCAACATCGTTAGCAGTGTATTATCAAGTATTATGTTAAATATTTTTTCGCGAATAGAATATTTTTTTAATATCGTTACAATATATCTATAAATAGTAATACTAGTGTGAGAATATTCACAATTATAAAATTATAAAATTCTTTTATTTAATTGCCAAAAGTTATCAATAAAATGAGAAGTCACAATGACATAGCCTATAGAATTACGTGCACTCCGTAAATCAGAGGTGATACAAATAGATATTGAATGAGCATTTGAAAAAAATAAAATTAGTTTATTTTTCATATTATTAAACATTTTAATAATATCATTTCTAGTTGTACTTTTAGTCATACGTTTAAAATTAGGAGTAACATACCCTTTTATAAATTTTTCAAATTCATCACTATCGGTGAACGCTAAAGGCAACTCACATTATGCCATAAGTTTTCTTATTTCTTATTTTATTTTGTGAATACAAAAAAGTACAACTACCACTAGAATGTAATAATATTTGTGTAGGGTCTTTAACTTGCTCGTTTAAGTGACATTTTTTATAATGACTACTGAGTGTGCTAGTTGAACTATCAGAAATATATGCATAATTTTTAATACAATAGTTGCATTGAGTTCTAGATTCTACTTTCATACCAATTTTAATTTCTTTCATTACAAAATGTTTCTATACTTCAGACGTTTTGTTTTTTGTTTTTAGGTGATAAAGTGGATGTTTGTGTAGATAATTGCCTTATTAAAAATGCGATATTTATTTCTCTAATTTCTGCAATCATCATCATCAATATTATCATTACGTGAATCCATAACTATTAGAAATAAATTTTTAAAGTAAATTTCAAATAAGAAAATGATACTACAAAACTAATGTCTAACAAAAGTTTGTTAGTGATGTGAAAAACGAAACCTACAAAAAAATTAATGTAAAAAAATTTAGTTAGTATAACTACAAATATAATTGAAATTTATGTAAATATATGTAAAAAAATAAATTAAATTTTACCTTGTTGAAACAAATTGAAGAATGAATTCAAGAGATTGAGAGAGATTGATAAAAAAAAATAGAGAGGGTGGAAGAGAATTTATAGAAGAAAAAGAAAGAGTGGGGTGGGAGTAGGAGTGGGCAACGGTCACAAAACCGTTACAGTCCGTTGGTCTGCTGAAGGAAGCAAACTAGTAGAGCAGCAATCGATTGCTGAAGCAGGCGACCAATTGGCGCCCAAGAGGGCGCCAGCGTCCATGATGGGCGATCGATCACTGCAATAGACGGCCGATCGACGCCCCCTGTGACGCCAATTTCCTAAAGCGCCCATATAAGGCGATCGATCGACTCGTCTGTTTCGCAGGCAACACACCTCTTTCATTTTCCTCTAAACTTCAAATTTGCAACTCTAAAAACTTAACCATATTTACTATTCATCTGACTGATCGGCGACCACAAATAGAAACAGAGAATACCATGGACTCGATCGACAGGAATCAAGGGACAGTCGAACAGGACCAGTACTCATAGTTACGATGGAGCGGGCCTCAAGCTGTGCTCAACCGAGCTAGCTCACCAGCTGACTCGTGTAGTCTGAACGGCCAAATTTGACTCAACTCGTCAGTGTAGCTCCGGTCAAGGCCACTCAGTATAGTAACAAGGCGAGGATACAGGTTAGCAATCCAGTTAACAATTCTACATAAAATAAATAACCGAAGGATGCAAACGTAAAATCAGCACTGATTAAGTTTTGAATATTTTAAAATTTAATTTGTTAGTGGTTAATTTAAGAATTAATTTTAAAAAATTAATATTTAATAATTAAAATAATTGTGTCACTAAATTTAATTTATTAAACATATTTTTATGTAAAAAACCAACTATTATTATATTTTAAAAATAGTAATTGTATTAAGGTTTACACGTGAATTAAATTTAATAAAATCCAAAGATAATTTATATTTAAAAAAAAAACAAAACAAAATAAAGAGAAAATGGTGTTAGGAAAATGAAAATAAAAGAGAAGAGAGAGAAAATCAAAGCTCCGGTCAACATCAATCTAATCAGTGCTCTAACCAAAACTAAAAAACACTGTTAGAGAGAGAAATCATCAATTGTTTTAATGGCTAATACGGAAGAGATGGATCTAACTTCACAGAACCCATAGCAGCAGCCACTTTTACCAGCATCAGCCGCCATTTTTCTTCCAAAAAAGTATCTCTTCCAACCCTTAAGGTATCAAACCAAGATCAATAACCCTCGTTCCTTCTTTTTCTCCCTCTAAACTCTCTCTCTCTCCCTTTCTCTCTAACTGTTGCGTGGGAGTCACATCAGAACTCCTGATAGAGACGACTGAATCTGTAAAAGGTGGTGATAACAATCAGCCGCCGTCGGCCGTTGGTCTGGATTCTGATCTAAACACCGAGTTTGAAGCTCTTTTAGCATCTTAGGCAAAATCTCACTCAACCCGCTGGTTATCACCAAGTATCCTACTCCCCACACGTCCACTTTCACCCCATGCAGGCCTCTTTCCATCTCAGGCGCGTGTTTTTCGTGAGACCCACACGCTGCCGTGTCCTCGAATGGGTAAATCTGTGGAGCTCCGACCGCCTTGTCGAACCCGGCTAAGAACCACTCGTCTTCTTTATCGCTTCGTCTCATCACTTTCTCCCATTTTATATCTCGATGCATAAAGCTTAAATCGTGTAAGACTATCAGAGCTTTTGTGATGAATTTCAGGGCTTCGATCAGTTGGTCGCAGTTTGTCGGCTTAAATTTACACCCTCTTGGTTGAAACACCAGCGATAATTCTTCTTCCGACGATCGGAAAATGAATTCGGCGTGGGGGATTCTATGGTTGAGAAAATCGTAAATGTCTTTCAATGCAGCCCATTTTCTCCGACTAGAGAAAACCCTAGTTACAGTATTTGGAGAGACTTCCATTATACTTCCACCGCCCAAATCAACTCTCTCAAAATCACTGTAAATCGGCATCTTGAAACAACCGTTGGTGGCGGCGACAGTAGAGCAACGTTCTGCAAGTAATGGCAAGAGTCCGGCGATTCTGTAACATGGTACCATAGCTTTGAGCCGGTCCGATGGTGTAGAAAGATCTAGAGAGTATAGATCAGTTCGAATTACTCGATCTTGTCTTCTACTCAGTGCACAAAATGTAACTAAGTAGCCGACGGCGTAGTAACCTAATAAATATGGAAGATCCATGTAAGTCCAGAGAAGCTTTTCAACAATGGAGTTCGACGGGTCCAGCTTTCCATCTCTTAATTCATCAGTCTCTTCTCCCCTCCATAAGCAAAAGTTTTTAACAAATCCTGTCACGTTCGGCCATTGATCTTGCAGAGATTCAGTGATGGAAGAATTTGGCTTTCTAATCAAAACCATTTCCACAGGACAAAATTTGGAAACGACCCGATTTATGCAATCGTCCCATAATCCGATATACGAGTCTCTACTAGAGGAAGTGGCAGAGGTAATGCAAGGATTTATTCTGAAAATGGAGCTCAAAATATCATACGTAATTGCTCTACAGTCCAAGAGCTCGGTTGTAGTGGTAAAGAAAAGTTCTTTTCCTTGTGACAAGTCCCGATAAACGTCTCGCCGGAGAGGAAAACGGAGCTCTTCCGGAGGTGGTTCCTGTAAATGCCATGAAAGCTCAAACAAGCTCGGAAGCGAAGGTGGTGAAACTCGAAGACAACCCAGATAATACTCTGTTGGATCGTGATACTCCCCCGGCGGCATTGCTGCATAATTAGAAAAGAAAAAAACCCAGAACTTACAAAATTAGAAGTTTTTCAAATAAAATTATTGAGATCTACGCATCTCATGGTATTTGTCAATACTCGGCAACAACACAGACAAAATCTTTTAGGGTCAATGGAAGCAGAACTTTTAAAAGACAAGAAAGCATATTTTGGAGGGGTAAAAATATCAAAAATTTCGTTCTCTTCTATCTTCAAAGATTAAGTCTCGAATAATTTTTTTAACAGATGGTCTTAAGCATATAGACGTACATCTAACAGATGGTTCTACGCCGGAAATCTGCATTTTCTCTGGAAAGACATGAAACAAGAGAGAGCAGATTGTTAGAAACAAGAAGAAAAATCATCGAATGAAAAGAAGAATCATTTTTTTTTACCAGAAGCACCAGTTGATTTTCTTCTTCCAAAAACTTTGATTTGTTGACCAGAAACAAATCGATCGATTGAGAAGCCTTTAAGAGGGCCATCTTCGAAAGCTTCCATCGTGCAGGCGACCATTCCTTCGTCGAAAAAAGTGAGTTCGTCTGAATTTAGAAAGCTTATACCATGGAGTCTGATTCGTCCTCTATGGTGTTCTCCTTCTTCACCCCATAAACTTACTGATTCTTCCCACCCCACTCTTATTTTACCTATTCGACGAACCTCCCTGGAAGACGAAGAAGATGAAGCTCCCGTGATGTTAATGTCTAAGGCTGAATCCAGACCTAATGAAGAAGCTCCCTTTGTATTGCTGCTCACTACCAATTGCCTGGTTCTGACTGTCGAAAACCAAGGAAATCGTATTTAGAGGGAGCGAGAGGAGAGAGAAAAAAACTAGACTCTAATGGCGGATCAAAGGTGCAGAGAGAGAGAGAGAGAGAGAGAGAGAGAGAGAGAGAAGTTAAAGCAAAGAACAATAGAATTAAGAGTTGAGAGAGAGATTGAAAGCTCAAAACCAACCTGAAATTGGCAAATCATCGTCTTTTAAAGGAGGAAGAACACATCTAGCAGCCCCACCACCACCCACGCGACCATCCTCAACAGCTACAATGGCGGAACTACCTCTACTCTGAGAAGATCTCATTCTTGACCCCATAAACTGAGAAAGCTCTTCAAAAACCTCTTCATCGAAAGAAGCAGGCAACCTATGGAGCTTCCTCTCATATGGCGAAAGCCTAAAATAACTTTTCCCTATTTTCTCTCTCTCCCCTCCTCTCTCCCACTCAAAAACCTTCCTAAATTCCCCCAACATATTATCCCACTTGGTGCCTGCAGTCTTAAAATCTCTGTTCACCCCATTTTTCTGCAGAAACTCAGCCACTTCTCTGTCTTTATCAGCTCTTGTTTTGCCTCTAGGCGATGATCCTGACCCGCTAGACGAACCTGTAAATCGAATACAGACGTAAAATCCAAAGAAAATTTTAGATATTTATTACGAAAACAAGATAAATAACGTTAAATCTAACGGGCAAGATCGTACATTTGTATTGGACCTTCCAAGCTCTGGCGAGCCACAGCATTTCGCTTGGTTTCCAAACTGGGCTAACGTACTTCCCTTTTCTGAACTGATGGTGAAGAACAGCTTGAATTCCTTCTGGTTTGCTTGTTTCTTGGCCGGAAATGGCGGATGGGATTGGAGAGTGCGAGGGAGAAGACGCTGTGTCTGAGGAGGAAGCTCCAGCAATGGCGGATTGGATTGGTGGGTTCGCTGCGTTTGTGGCAGTTTGAGTCGTCGGGGACGGGGTTGACTCTCCGGTGGGGATCCCGATCTGGGTTTGCTTTGGTTGCGCTGACGGTGACGGGAGGAGCTTCCATTGTCCAGTGGTGTATCGAGTTCTTTTTGGATTTACAGCCTCGAAATGCTGCTCGAAGGGCGGAGTTGCACAAGATGGAACTGGTGCAGGTACGTACAGAAATGGCGGATTGGAGAGAGCTGGAGAAGAAGAGTCCTGAAGAAGGCGAGGTCTGGTTTCTGAAGAATCCTGATCTGGTTGATCATTCGGAGAAGATGGAATTTGAAGCTGCTGAGAATGTTGGATTATTTGGAGCTGTTGAGGTTGTTTCTTGGACATATCTCCCTTGTCACCCATATGGGCCCAAAAGGAGGTAAAAAAATAAGGATTTCTAGAGAGAGAAAGAGAAAAAACTTGGGAAAGAACCAGGAAAATCAAACCACCATTGTTGCTCAACTTAGAGATCACTTTAAGCTTCCATTCAGTTCAGCTTACGAAGTTTCAAAGCAGTCTCTCTCAAATGGCCAACTAACCAAAGAAGAACGAAAGTAAGGGTATGATTTATATAGCCACGCTCTAAAATATATAAAATAAAAATAAAGCAAAAACAGAGCAAAGCTAGTGTATTTATATTTGCATATTTTTAATTTGACAGGAATTTTCTCTCTGTTTTTTTTTGCTTATTTTCGTGACCTCCCTCTAAGTGTCTTCAACTACATTTGTTTTAGTGCTAGAGTTGCTTCGCAAATTGCATTTGAATAGTTAATTCCGGCTCTGAGTAATCTCAAGCTTCATTTTTGGCAAATTCTCTCTCTTCAAAACTCAGAAAAATGAAAATGAAAATGAAAACCGCAGAAAACATATGAATTAAGGCTGTCCATTTTAGTAACCAGCAGTCGTTCATTGAAGCCAACAATCAAAGATGAACGAGAGAGAGAGAGAGAGAGAGAGAGAGAGAGAGAGAGAGAGGAGTAAAGATGGAGGAGGAAGGGAAGGGGTGATCATTTTAGGGTGACAGAAAAACACAGGTCTAACTAAGAATATCCATTTATTTGGCTTTAGTCAGCGAAGAAAGCATTTAATGAGGGTTTTTGAATACCCAGAAAGAGAAAAACATTGCAGAAATCACCAGCGGAGAGTGAGGGCGTGAGTGGAAGAAGGAAAAGAGGAGAGAGAGTGTGAAGAGAGAGAAATGGAGGAGATAGATTTTGTTATTTAGATTTTCAGGCAACGATGTGGACTGCTCGAATCGATGGCCCTGCTCCAATGACTCACTCATGTCTTCCCCGCGTCTTGGCTACTTCTGTCACTATCACTTCTCTTTCTCTCTCTCTCTTAATGATTCAAATCACTCGTATAAATATGTGTGTATATATATAAATATATACATGTAATGTACGACAACATCTTAATGTTTATCATTTGATATGAGTTTTTTAAGATGTGTTATATATGTATCATCATCAATTAACTTTTTCTAAGCCTATAAATATGAAATAGTAGTTTATATTAAAAAGTTTTGCGAGTTCAAATCACCACAATCTAATCATTAATTAGGGTTGCAATTGCCATGGTTTACCATGTGAAATTAATAACGACATAAGATTCTGCTGATTGTGAAAGTTTAATCCATTTAAGCAGAGGGGTAGAGTTTCATAATGATTGGGAGAGTGAAAAATGAATAGTTTACAAGTAGAGTTCTTCTTCTTACCTAGTACAATATCTTTTGGGTTAATCTCAAAAATAAATTTATATAGATTTCGACCTAAATTAGACAATATTGTATTACTAGCACTAGAGACTTTGTAAATGGTATCTGTGCTAAAGTCTAATCAGAAATGTGGTCAACACAGAGATATCAGGCCCCCCCACCCCCCTCCCATGGAAGAGATTGCGACAACCTGCCCTGTAAACATAAAAAAAAAAAAAAAAAATTAAAAATTCTGTTGATTGTGACAACTCTATTTATACTAGTGGGGCGCACTATCCTACATCGGTTGGAAGAATAGAAAATAAGTGTTTTATAAGTAGAGTTTATCTTCATATCTAATAAAACATGTTTTAAGTTAACCTTAAAAACAAATATGTGTCGGCTCTGGCTCACAACATTAAATATTATTGTACTAAGAGAATCAAAAAACTTCATATAGCTCTTGCCAATAGATTGCATAATCTCATATCATTTGGAAGACCGAAAAGTGAATGATTTATAAACAGATTTATTCTCCCTATCAAGTAAAACGTATTTTGTGCTAAATCCAATGATAAATTTGTAATATTATACTCTAAGCACTAGGATTTTGGTCAATCTATGTCTATGTACAAATAGCTAGCAAAATATTTTTTGGTCGGATATTATTTTATTTTAACTTAATAAATTTAAAAATATAGGTTAGTAAATTCAAACCAAATAGAAGTAAAAATAATAACTAACATTTTCTAATACATAAATAAATCCTTAATAAATTATAGAATTAGACTAAATGATTTGAGGGGGGAGAATTAGAAACTAAATAATGTCGTCAGTAAAAACAATGGGCTTAGCACAGCAATTCAACAATGATACCATGATTATACAATACTACGAATCCAAATGAGACAATACGTGCAAAAGTAAGTAAACTAATGCGAGAATTACTTTTTTAAGAAATTTGTTGACGTATTAAATAATAATTAGTGTAATTAATTTAATAAATTACTTCTTTAATGAATTTAACCGAAGAGAGTATACGCAGTATTACTTAAGTAAAATACCATGACCAAATAGCCCAAAAATATAAATAAAATAAAATAAAACTAAAAATTACTAAATGTTCTCACCATATAATCCATTATAATTTTAAATTGATATTCTTATCATATATCAAAGCTTAGAGAAAAAAAAAAAAAAAGTAGGAAATTTCTTACACAATATATTAGAGAAATTGCTAAATAGCCTAACTAGATTGTTAAGCACTTGAATTTGCATATTATAAGTTATTTTGGAGCCTACCCATCGATGTTGTGAAATGATTATTGTAAAATGAATATGAATAAATCATAGTTTTATAAAAACTTGTACGTGTGACAATTTTAATAATAAAAAATTGAATGTATCACATCACACGTGGAATTAAATCGTATGTAAAAATATAATATATGAACTTATATTGAATATATAAGTGGTTTCTAGCTTATTGTTACTTTTTTTCTTTTCCTCAGATATTAATGTTTTCATATTACTACAATTTTCACAGTAGGATTTTAAGTTTTATATGAAGAAAACTTAAATATATGGAAGATAAATTTGTATATTTCATAAAATTATAGGTAGCAAAATAAGGAAATAACTAAAAATTATTAAATATTATTATAAATGTTTCATTAAATATTTTATAGTTTTTGAGAGTCATTAAAATAAACTTTTAGAAATATTATAATTAATGTTTTAAGACTTGAAAAACATTTTAATGTTTTGTTAACAGATTAACAAAAATATAAAATTTAGGAAAATGATAGTGAAATTATTTTCATTGTTTAGTCCACATTGAGAACTTTGTGATTAAATAAAATTTTTCTTGTAAAAAACTAATTACCTCTATAAGTATTTAAATTCATATTCCATTAGATTTATTATGAAATTGATAGAATAATTATTTAAAAATAATATCAGAAATATACGAAGACAAAAACAAAAATGTTAGGATAATTAAGATAAAAAAATTTTAAACTATAAGTTAATTAATAAACTCGTTCTTAAAGTAGGTTGATTAACAATATCGCAATTAAAATATACTTTTTTAACAAAAACAACTATCACCAAGAGCTCGCCTCGACGGTCGAACATACTTCCAATCTCCCATTTTACATTAAAACTATGAAGCCAAGAGCCCACTTTTCAAATGCAACATCCTGCAACATAGGTTTATTTTTGAGCGCATGATCCCACTATTTGGAGTGAGCTCCTCCCGAGGGTTGTTTTGTTAAAAAAAAACATAGTTCAAATGCAATTTTGTTAATCGATATACTTTAAGAACGAGCTTTTTAAATATGACAATCAACGTAAAAAATCTTAAACTATTTAAGATTTTAATAGTTTAAGATTTTTTATATTAATTATCATATATTTTATTGTTTATTCATTTATTTTTTGGGTCATCTAAGGTATTATTTTTTTATGAACAAAATTAAAAAATTAATATTTTTTATTAAGCTCAAAATAAATAGTCAAATAAATAAATAATTATTTATTAGATAAAAAATAAAATAAAAAGACTAAGAATATAGAAAAAAAAAAAAGATGAAAAGAAAATAATAAAACACGACTTTCCTTTTTATCTTTCTTCCATTATGAAACCCTAAAAATGGAATGACTTTTGTCGAATAAGGCTGCAGTTGAAGCAGGCACAAGCTGTAGTTTCTTCATTACTGCAAATTTCAAACCCACCACTCTCTTCATCCAATCTTAGGTTTTCATGTTCATAGATCTCTTCTGCTCTCTTCTTCCTTCATCCAAACAAAACAAGACGTCGTTATAATTTATGCACTCCATTTTCTGTCCTAGAGCAGCATTCAGTACACTCTTCTTCATTACTCATTATCTCTTTCACTGATTCTGCAGTGCATAAAATTTAGGTTTTGGTCCCCCCCTCCCCTCCTCTCTCTAAGGCTGCTACAGAGAGGGTGGAATGGAATATATCAAACCTGTTAATTAAACTTCTATCTTAATATCTTATATATATGTTTGTATAATTTGGTTAACCCGAAAATCTGATCAGCCCGGTTAAAAAATAAATGGTGTTTTTCACAATTTCGCCCGATGCTTGACTTGACTGCGGTAGTGGTCGATTTGCAGAGAGATAGGAACTCATTAGGGTTTTCAAGTTGTACGTAAAATTTTATGTTATTTCTTTCTTTACCTATAAACATAGAAATTAGAATGAAAAAAGAAATGAAATGTGAGAAAAACAGCTGTTGTAGAGCTTCAACCAGAAAAATAAAAACCCAATGCCTCTCTCTCTCCTCTCTCTCTCTCTCTCTTCAAGGAACCCTAGTCCAAGCATATAGGTCGGCTACTTTCTTTTTACACAGCTACTTCATTTCTCTTGTCTCTATCTCTCTCTAACTTTCTCTCTCTACGTGCTAGGTTCAGTAGTGTTCCTTTCAAAGGGTACAAGATAAAATGCCCTTTTAGCAGTGGCAGTGCTTTTTCGGTGCATCAGTGCATGTAATTCAAATCAAACCTAAATATGCTTTTACTCTCTATCACCATCTTTTAAACTTTATTGTTCTCCTTTTTTATACTAATTCTTTTTATTTAATAAATATTAATGACTAATTACTAGTAATCTATAAATTTTAATAATTCATTAATTTTTTTATTTATTTTATGATGTTGAAATAATTTTAATAATACATAGTTCAAGCATATTTTATTATATTGGGGAAGTAGGTTGACTAGGTTTGTTCTTTTTAAAGTAGAGTTAAAATCAATTTCTACTCCATATATGAATTTTTTTTTAAATATTCTATAAATTAAAAATTTTGAGAAATTAAAATTTAAACTATGTAAAATGTAACAAATCAAACCTTGTTAGGGTGATGACCCCCCAATCACCTCCGTTCTTTGTTCATGCTGAGAATGGGGGTCGATCCATATGAAAAGACTCATTTTTCTTATTTACTATGTGTTCATTTTTTATTTTATAAATTAATTTTAAAAATATATCAAATAATATTGGATTTAATTTAAAAGTTTATCACATTTTAATCATATCATGGGAAGATAATATAGAAATTATCGTGATTTTTTTAGTACTTTTATGATTTATTATAATTGTTTTATATCTATTTTATAAAGTAATTAACTAAAATTACAATAAATTGTATAACTGTTAGAAAATTACAAAACTATCTTTCCATAATGTGATAAATATGTGATAAAATTTTCAAGTAAATCTAATATTGTTTACTATTTTTTAAAAATTGATTTCTAAAATAAAAAAAGAACGGGCGTAAATAGGGAATTGAGGGTTAAAAAAATCCCAAACGATATTGTATGTATTCAAAAATTTTACCACTTATTTATCACACCCTGGAAAGATAATCTAAATTTTATTGTGATTTTCTAACACTTTTATGATTTATTGTAATTGTTTTACGTATGTTTTATAAAATAATTTACTAAAATTACAATAAATTGTACAAGTGTTAGAAAATCACGAAAATTGACAGATTATATTTCCATGATGTGTTGAACATGTGGTAAATATTTTAAATAAATCAAATATTGTTTGATATTTTTTTAAAATTAATTTATAAAACGAAAAATGAACACGTAGTAAATATGAAACATGGAGCCATTCATTTCGGGCCCCGTTCTCGGCGTGAACAAAAAACGGGTGGTTAACGAGGTTCATCATCCCTTGACAGAGTTTGATTTGTTTGTATTTTTAATTTATGAGATATTTTTAAAAAAATTCTAATATTTGAACTTCAAATTGATTTTAATCCTTTTAACTAATAGCCTCCGGCTCTCCCTCTCTTCAATTTTTCATTTTAATTTAATAATGATATTTTCAATTAAAAAAAAAAAAGAAAAAAGAAAAATACAACCCAATTTGTCACTCAAAAATGTATACGGTAAGTTATTTTGGAGTACAAGTAATATATCATAATTATTGTAATAATTTGTCAAAATTATAAAATTAGAGCATAAACTTAATATTATTTATTACAGAACGTTGGATTTTAATATTTTTAATTTCGGGTCCAATGGTAGTGTAGCTTTTACATGTTTTGTAGTGTAATTCTAAATCAAAACCAAATAATAAATGTTACAATTTAATGCTTCCAATAATTCAGTACAACCTGTTGGCCTTATTTTTATTGCGTAGGTGTAAACCTGTATCATCTCTTAAGAAATCACCCGCTGGCCAAAAGAAATAATTCTATGTTTGTTACCACAACACGGGGCACCTATAATTACAAGGCTAATATTATATTCATTTACAATAGTATATATTAGTACGACGTGATAAATAATTAATAAATAAGTCGGCCCGGCCTTCGGACGGCTTAAATGTGATTCTCATTTATCTCAAGATTGAGGTGTGTGGGGAGGGCAGAATCAGCCCAGACCCCTCTCCTGGTGGTATAACTGACTCGTGCAGTTCAATTTTGGTTCAAGCTGGCTCTTCCCCCATCCCATAACACTTCAACATCTCAAGACTGACGGGTTAATTTCCAGTTTTTGGGGTCAAAAACTATACCAAACCACAAATCAACAATTGAACCTGAAACCTGTTTAAACTTGACTCAAAATTCGAAAAAACTAGCCATGTTCGCAAATCAACTTCAAACCCAGACCAAACTTCTAAAAGCCAAGCTCTAAAGCAACAGAAAATATAAATAGTTTTAAAAAATTTCAGAGACTACATGAAGAATGTGTTCCCCAGGCTTAGTGGGATGACGCCCACTCATCTACTAAGCTTGCAAGCCAAACGAGTAATTAATGTAGTTATTGACCCTACTACAAGCTGATTCACTTTCTAGATTGCAACAAATTAGCTTAGCACGATAATTTTATAATTAATACGACAATTAACTAATACGTTATAAGATTACATTTAACATTGCCGAAGGGTCATTCGTTAGATAAATTGTTGGTCAACTAATAGAACATTTGATGATGATTAATCATAATGTCTTTAATTATCAACCACAATAATAACTTCGTTACATTTAGCAGCCAAAATTGAGGATTTGTGGGGAGGCCATGGCTGACTACCCCCCAAAAAATCATCTATCTTAACATTGCACCAATAATTTAAAAAATATGATAACAACTATATTTGATTCAAAATCTAACCTCAAATTTGAAGAATTAGCTCCACTCTTGAATATTATTGAGCACTCTACCAGGAGTGTTGTAACCAACTCACCAATTGTTTCCACCTCTGCCGCCACGGCTGGAAAATCGGTCGTTTCGTCTACCACCTCTTCCAAACCTCGGACTGCTGTTCCCAACTCACCAATTGTTTCCACCTCTGCCGCCACGGCTGGAAAATCGGTCGTTTCGTCTACCACCTCCTCTTCCAAACCTCGGACCGCTGTTCCTACGATCGCCAAAGGAACCTCGACGAAAACTATCGAATCTTCCACCTCCCTGCTCTCTGTTTTGCAAAGGTGGCAATGCTTTCAACACTTCTAAGCTCACATTTGCAGCATTTTCTTGACCTGATATCAAAAGAGTCTGTCAAAATTCAAACTATTGAAGAGGTTAAAAAGATTGTTTTCTACATCTGCATCAAGAGAAATTTGAGACGTCCAACAGATCACGGGTTTTGTCTGATTAACACCAAAAAATGAGTTTATTCGCTCATTTTAAGTTAAAATGGGATCAGTGTTCATGCGTTGTAATTCTTTCTCTGTAGTAGATGTCGTATTGGAAGTTCCAAATAAAAAGTAGCTATACTCAAAAGACCAAGACAAAGTTGTATGAAGATACCAGCAAGAAATGTATCTAAATCGTCTCTTGCAACATCAAAAATTGCACCCTTTCCATCAGCCGTGAGAGCCATACCCTTGATCGATTCAACCTTCTCTTCTGGTAAAAATCTCTTTAGGACGGTATAAGCAAACCTGCATTGTTATTGAAAAGAGAATATCAAGACTGACAGCCACATTCAAAATCAAACTTTAGACACAGCATGAGGCAAAATTAAATAGAGGCGGGCAAAAAAAATCCAATAGAATGAAGCTGGAAAAAGCAGACAAATCCACACAATTAGAGGACACTTTCGCTAGGGCTCATATCAAACTTTTACAGCATACTCAACTTATATTTTGCCACACAATTACCACACAATCCCGAGTAAGAGTTATCTGTTGAGAATGTCAATTTTCTTCAAAAAGACAAATAAATATTTACTAGTCTTTTCAAACAATGAAAAAAGTACTAGTCATAACAATATAATAGAAACTAACGGAGAAAACACCAGATCAAACAACAATTCTAATAATTAAGCACAAGGTCTGCTAAGAACACCTATAATTATTTTAATGGAAATAGCTATATTATGAGCTCAAATGATGAAAACACAGAAAAGATATATCACATACAAAAGCTAGTTGCAGAAATTACTGATTTACAAAGTTTTTTGACGGATCTAACAATACCTTAGCCAGAGAAAGCATTAAATTTGAAACTTCAAATAAGGGTAAAATATGAAAGAGAGAAGAATCAAAAGTCACGATTACTCACGATGGTGAGTATATTGGTTTCCCTGCTTCAAGCATAACTGTCACGTGGTTCTCCAATGATGAGAGAAGTGACCTACTCTTTATCTCAGTATAACCCTGCAGATCATGCAATAAATAAACTGCATTCAACACCTCAGGGCAATCAGAGATCAAAATATGGTATCAATCAACAAAAACCCGAAAGAATTAACAGTATCCTCACCGAGGCTTTTGCAAGAGCTTTGGCAAGCAGGTCTACTGCAGATAAACCAGAGGTGTTCAACAACTCCTCAGCAGCAGTCTTGAAAGCAGGAATTACGCTGCATATTACGAGAGTTAATATCTGAACTAGAGAACCCTGTACCAGTCAGAGGACCATTGCATACCTGTCAGAAATTTGAGCCACTAATTCTGCAGCCTCCAAACCAGCAGCTTTGGCAATATCAGCAGGTTGAGGAGCTGCTAGACGTTCAAATTTCACACCAGATTCTTTTTCAATTCTTGATATATTTGATCTTCTTGGATCACAAAGCATGACAGCGACTCCAGTATTGCCTTTGAAATGGTAAAAAAAAAGAGTGAAGAACACATCAACCTTGATCATTAAAACAAGGACAAAAAAGATACTTTGTTATATACCTGCTCTTCCAGTTCGTCCAGAGCGATGGATATAGGCCTCTACATCTCTTGGTGGCTCACACTAAAAATCAAACATAATGTAAGCATGCTGAATTAAAAGTGTCAAAAAACTTAATATCAAAAACAAGCAAACCTGAATGATTAGCTGCACATCATTGATATCTAATCCGCGAGCCGCGACATTGGTGGCTACCAGTATCATGAATTTTCCTGATCTGAACCCAGAAAGAGTGATCTGCAAATAGAGCAAAACTAAATACCAGAAAAATAAAAGGAAAAAATAGGAAAAATAACAAATGTATTGGATCAGAAAAAAAATAATGTTTCCAAACTAGTTTATGAATCATCATTCCTTTCTTAATGAGACTACGCGCTGTAATAATGATCATAAATAATTGTTTCAGATTGACTGAATAATTATAACTTCAAAGGAAATTTCTTTGCTATATGCCTCAATCTTTAAACTGTCTGTCACCCCTATCCTATACAAGGAAGAGTAAACAATGGCAAAACAAAACTTCTATTTAGAAAGAATATGAAAAATACCTCTCGCTGTGACTGCTGTATGTCTCCATGAAGAGCTCGTGCTCCTGGAAGCAAGCCAGCAAGTTCCGAAGCAGAATCCTTAGTCTCAGTGAAAATAATAGTACGACCTCCACTGAATAGCAACAGACATTTAAAAAAATAAATCAAAAACCTAATAAATCACTGTCAGATGTGAAGATATTATTACATAAAGAAAGAAATCTCAGCACAAAAATGCTAACCTGCTATAGCAACGAATGATATCGGGAATAAGCTGTGATCTTGCTGAACTAGAACAAGGAATAACAATATGCCGAACATTGGTACTTGCTTTCATTTTCTCATTACCGACAAGGTCTGCAGTTTTCTTGTTTGATTTAAGGAACCTAGAAGCAATCTGATGCATAAAAAATGGATGAAAGGAGGAAGTCGGACATAACAATACAATCTAAACATTTAGAAATAAAACATATGTTATAGTTATTACTTGCTCAAAACTAGAAATAATTATAAATACTTATGCAAGTGACTAACATCTTTAACCCAGCTTGGCAAAGTAGCACTAAAGAGAAGCGTCTGGACTTTATTTGCATCCTCGACCTTGCCTATGAATTCACAAATTAAAAACAAATCATGAAATCAAATGAAAGAGAAGTCTAAGATAGATATGAGCGAGACTAGAATGAAATGAATGCATGGCAATGCAGAAGTTAAGCAACTTCAAGATTGGTTAGAATGCATGTTTTGATATTTTACTTCATAATCATGACTCAAAGCATACACAGACAGAAAACAATGATTTAATTGTAAAGTATCAAAACAACAGTTAATAAAGAGGAAAAATCTGATGAAGAGGAAAAATCTGATGCTTATATTGTTAAAGACATACCAAGAATCAGCTCAACGTCGTCAACAAAACCCATCCTTAACATCTCGTCGGCTTCATCAAGAACCCTAAACTTTAAAGACCTCAAATCAATATTGTTCCTCTCTATGTGATCCTGCGCCAAATATTAATGAAACTCAATAACTACTTCATGTGCATATAAACCTTCACATTTATCGTTATAGTTGCATACAACAACAGAATATTTATAGCTACAAACACAAATAACCTATCTACCTTTACACGTCCAGGGGTTCCTACAACTATGTCAACCCCTTTCCTTAATTTCATTTCTTGAGGTGGGTAAGGAGCTCCTCCATATAAACAGCATGATGTCAATCCCAACGCCCCACCATAAACTTCAAAATCAGAATGAACCTAATCAAACGAGAAAACTGTCAGGAACTGCATACATGCAAATAAAACTCAGAAGAATTAGCTCATTTCATACCTGTTTTGCCAATTCTCTAGTCGGCAGGAGTACTATAACACTAGGAGCTCTTCCATATCCGGTCTTTCTTGACGATTTAGTATTCCCATTTATTAAAGACTCCAAGATGGGCAACACAAAGGCAAGTGTTTTCCCCTGAAAAATGAATATATAAATCATGCAATCAACCAGACATGCTTCGGAAACACAAGGTACGAAAATGAGCTTCTGGGGTATTCCAGAGCCAAATTCATTCCCTAAACAACTATCATACCCAAAAGTTGAACTTATGTAGCATAAACCAAAAACAAGCTCGGCCCAACATTTAGACACCATGGCATAAACATTGCTTACGGTCGACTAAGATAACATTTAACAAAACAAAAACAAGAATTGAACATCAAGCATAATTAACACAACAGATCCTCTATACCTGACCAGTTCTCGCTCGACCCACCAGATCATATCCATCCAATACGATATCAAAAGTCATAGCTTGAATAGGAAACAATGACTCTATTCCCTTTTCCTTCAGCTTCTCCCTCAGTGGCTGTGATATCCGAAACTTCGAAATTGCATTCGGATCCTCAACCTTTTCCTCTATATCCTCCCCCTCTTCCCCAACCTTCGGTTTCTTCTTCTTGTTCTTTTCCTCCTTCGCATCCTTCATCGAAGAATTTAAAGGCTCCCCTAACTCCAAACTCGTCGCACTCCTCTCCTCGTCGTCGTCGTCCGAAGCCTTCCGCTTCTTGCTCTCCTTAATCTTCTTGCTCTTCTTCTTCTCAGGAAGACTCCCCTCGATCAAAATCGAATCTCCTGCACCTATGGCTTCGATCAGGCTATTCTTCTTCAGCTTCTTCATCTCCTTTGTACTCACTGGAGCTTCAGCGAAAGCTAAAGACGGCATGGCTGGCTAATATTCGACGAAGAATTTACGAGAGAGCCGCAGTAGGGTTTAGGAGAGAGAGAATGTGAGGAAACGCTCTTTCTACTCTGAAGGCAGCGTCCGCAAAAGGCCCTTTTATAGTAAGATGCACAGCCAAGCCCAAGCCCATAACTAAGCCTAGGCCCAATCAAAGCCCAAAACTAGGCCCAACGAGACCAGACCCAAATAAATTTGTTCCTACTAAAAGTACTCGCACTTTAAAATTTATTTCAATTTAATCCTCTTATTTTTAATTTTTTTCAATTAACTATTTCTACTTTCAATTTTATTGGGAAAAAAAAAAAAACTTCTGATCAGTTTTTGTCAATAAATTTAATGATATATGTAAGTTTATTTTTATTCATGTCCGTTACCTTGACATCAACAAAAATATTTCATATTTTATTGTAAAATTATTGGCGAATGACCATTCAATAATTTAAAAATAGAGAGAGAAAGAGAGGACGAGAGTGGGACGAGATTGATGATGTGGTAGTTCATCATGCAAAGACAATAACAATTTAATATTTTATTTATTATGAAAACTCAATTTATACAGTAATGAATGTAAAATCACTCGTCGATTGAAAAAATAAAAAATCAATTATTAACGAAAAATTATAAAATAATACATTTTGTACTAATTTAAAAATTAAAATTATACGAGTTTTGATTCAAAACAGATAATATTATAATAAGATGATTAAATACTATATATATATATATGATAGTAAAAAAGTAAAATATAAACTATTACAAAGAGATGTGTGAAATTGGATAACATAAAATTTTTTTCAAAATTAAAATGAAAAAAAAAAACAATAAAAAAATAATTATCGAATTATGAATTAATTGTGAAAAATCAAAAATTTATTTTTGAATATTCATCACAGAAATTTAAAATCAACATTTAAAAGCTACAAATAAAAGAAATTTTGGACATGACAAAAAAAATCTTTAAAATTTTTTTTACAAAAATAAAATAAAATAATTAATTAATAAATCACGAGATAATAAATTTTTGCTCAATTTTTGTCTTCGGGTGCAGCCACCAAGAGCTCGCTCTTGAAGAAGCGAGAGCCTACACAAGGATTATTTTATTAACAAAATATATTTAAAGACTATTTTGTTAATAAATATAATTTAAGATTATGTCCAAGATTTTTGTTTGATTAATTATTTTATTTTAATTGAGGGACAAATCACGTTTTGCATTAAAAATTTAGTCAAAATAAAATATATTATTTAATATATTACAGTAAATATATTAAAAGATCATCAATTACGAGTGTACGAGCATATTGTTGCCGGTTTGAGGACACGTGTCCGGAGAATAGAAGCCAGCGATAAGGGCATATCCTTCCAGATTCACTATCTCCATTCTCAAACGACAAGTGTGAGAGCAGTGGAGCTCAGCCCATCACGAGTCGGGTCCGTCTATGCGGATGGGCGGGCGATCCGACTTGCAGATTTGGTAGCTCTACCTAATCGGTTTACAAATTGGGAGGAAACCTAAAACATTAAAAAAATATATTAATTAATTAATTTTAATTTATTTATTACCTACGCATGCTGCAGCAAGTCCCGCCTGAAAGTTGCAACGTAACGAACCAACCAGCGAAAAACGAACACATAATCCTATAGAATCCTTGAATTCTTTCACTTTTTTCGTTTGATTCGTCAAATCAAATCTCAGAAGTCAGAAATACTTTCTTAGTTTCTGCTTCGGTTTTGATCTTTTCGTTTTGCATGTTTGGGAAGTGATTCGGGTTTCTCTGTGTTTTCCCCCGTTTGACAATGGCGTGGAGGTTTGGGGCTTTTCGATTCTGGCTTTGTCTGGTTGTGATCTTATCTTGCTCGGGGATGTGTTTTCCGGCCAGATCTGATAAGGAAATTAGGGCGAGATTCTATGGGAATTTGATTAACTCGTCCTCGCCGAGGTCGGATGATGGTAGCATTGCGAAAATGTTCGACAGAGTTCTTGAGAAGGAGTTTTCTGAGAATGACCAGCCTGAAGGTTAGGGTTTAATTCTTTTTTTTTTTTTCGAGTTTCTGTTTGGTTGGGAGAAATTATGTCCGATTGGTTTGTTCTCCTTAGTCATTGCTTCGATGAGGGTAGTTAGGTAGTATTTCTTTAAAAGGACTAATTGCCAAGTTTTTATTTATTTATTTTTTTAGTTTTGACGCTGTAGTGAACAAGTGGGAGTACAACTTTCAGCTTAATTTTACAGTTCCTGCTCATTTGTTAGTGCAATTCTGCTGATTTGGGCTAGATTTTTATTGAAAGCTGTATTATATGTTGTAAGTTAAAGTTGAGGACTTTGTCCCCTTTGGTCTCGTTACAGAAAATAAATTATTGTTGGAATAAATTTCTGCCATTGGTATCAAATATCAACTTTTGTGTGGTTTGTTCTAATAATTCGAGTAGGAAGTTGATTATAAATCCATTGTTATCTAAGTTACAACTTCCAATCGAGGTGAGAAAGGACTTAAATTGATCGTAGATATTGAAATGAAGCTGGCATCCATAATAAAGTTACAGTAGATTTCCAAACGTTCTTACTGCGTAAAAATTTGTGAGTTTTCAGGGCTTGCTTGAAAAAATGGCAAAAAAACCGGTTCCAATCTTTTCATAATCCTTAAAAAATATTTTTTTTTCGTAAATGCATATGCCTTCAACTTCATAAAATTATATTATTGAAATAGTAGTTTGCCCTTTGAAGCAAGAAGGTCTTCAATATTTCTGCTTCAAATGATGTGCAACTTTTTTTTTTTCGGTTTGAATTCCTTTTGTTATACCACTTGAATGTCAATTGAAACTTCATCTACACAAATTCTGATATTTGCTTTTCTTATTCTTTTCCTAGGCTCTGATGGAAGCAGCTTTAACAGCAGTGTAGCTGATCAACAAGTAGGAATTAAGTTGCATTAAAGGGAACATAACAATAAAGCAAAAATTTGTACAAGCAAGCTTGATTCTTAGAATCTCAGACATGCTTCTATTAAACTGGTTGAATTGGAAGATCTGGGGTTATAGACCTTGTTGGTGATTAGGTGCAACTTGGGAAGTCATTTGGATATGCATCTCCATTATTCTAGCCTTCTAGGAACTTTAAGACAATAAGTTTTTCTGAGAACATTCTTTTAGAGGACAATTTAGATATTATGTTATGCAGGATATAAAAAGGACTGCATTTTTTTTTTAATAAATCACTGTAGATATTGGACTACAGTTACATATTTTAGATGCCGATATTTTATCTATGTAAACAATTCATTTACAATTTACATTCATTCAGTTTGTCATACCCTATTTTTAGCTTTTGGTCTTTTACTGTTTTGATGCTTACTGGTTAACATTACAGGCAGAACTGGAGACTGTAGCAAAAATAAGTCATGAAAAGGGCAAGAGAAATGACACACAAGAGACAAAGTACGAAAATTTGTAATTTCTTGATGTTGAGTAGCTGCTGAATGAATTAGATTATTCTAGCTGTTAAGTTACTAAATTCCCTTTTTTTGGTCAGTGGCACTAAACCGTTCCAACTGCAAGACGTTTTCTCATTGGAGAATGAAGACTCTAATGATATGGACAAATTGATTGACCAAAAGGTGTGATCAAAGTCAGTAATGGAAGATCCCAACAAGATCGAGAATTTGATAGAATTTATTTACAATATATTTCTCTTCCCCTTTTAATCTTCTATTCTTATTTATGGCAGGATAATGTGTTTGTGATGTCCAACAAGAAATCAAAATATCCAGTACTTCAAGTAGATTTGAGGTTTAGAATACTTTTTTCCACTCATTGTAATGCATGGTTTGGATGCATGTGTCATGTACTTAATTGTTTTTAACTTATCCAGATTGATATCAGACTTGGTTGTTGTTATCGTGTCTGCTGCCATTGGAGGAATTACATTTTCCTGTTTAGGACAACCAGTATGTATCGTTATGCTTCTTTCCTTTTTTCATTCTTCTTTTCAAAAGCTATACCTATTGGTTTGGGGTTCTCTCCCTAACGTACATGGTTACCTTGTTCTTGCACGTAGATATTTTTATTTTTAAATGGGGTAAAATGATGATGCAATGATTTGTCATTAAAGATCTCTTATGTTGATACCATATTTAATTCCCACTAATCTAAATAGCTTAAGTTATTGCGTATTAACTTTTTATATATCATCTTCACTAGTTAAACAAAATTACTATTTAAATATTAAACTTATTGGTCAGTGCAGATTCTTGATTTTCCACCTTTCCCAGCTAAATTTTAAATATCTTGTCTGATATGTTAAATAGGTTATTGTGGGATACCTTCTTGCTGGTGCAATAATAGGACCTGGTGGTCTGAAATTTATCAGTGAAATGGTGCAGGTATGCTGGTTTTTAAAGCGATATTCTTCAAAGTCTAGAAGGCCGTTGTTGTTATTGCTATGCTGTTTTACTGTCACGTGTCTTTAATATCCCATGCATTCCCTTGGTCTCTTTTGAAAAGTTATTAAATAAAATGGCTGTACGATTAACAGTTGCTATTTGATTGGCCATATATATGGTTTTTGAATGTTTTAGAATAATATATTTGTTATTTTTCTTCTGATTATTTCCCTCATTATTTATTCCAGGTTGAGACAGTTGCACAGTTTGGTGTTGTGTTTCTTCTTTTTGCTCTAGGATTGGAATTTTCTCTCACAAAGGTAACCTACCACTTGAATTTTGCTTTCCTTCCTGTTGCATTCTTATTCAGGAAGTTTTGGCAGAATACTATTTATACCTTCATTTGGAGAAATATCTTTAACTTTCTGTTGATGCAGTTAAAAGTTGTGGGGCCTGTTGCTGTTTTTGGAGGGCTTCTTCAAATTTTAATTTTTATGCTGTTATGTGGTGCAACAGCAAGGGTATATTTCTTAGTATCTGTAGCAACTTATATTTTTTGTTTTGAAGTGACATGTGATTTGAAGGTCAAATGTTGTCAATTTCTAAGTATCTATCATTTTTGCAGTTATGCGGAGCAAAGTTATCTGAAGGTGTATTTGTGGGTTCATTTTTGTCAATGTCATCAACAGCTGTGGTATTCTTCCTGACCACACCAACTATTACGAGGTTGACTGCAAGCACTAATTTATTTCTATTGCTTGTCTTGGTCAGGTAGTAAAGTTTTTGGTAGAGAAGAATAGTATTAATGCTCTTCACGGTCAGATTACAATTGGGACACTCATATTTCAGGTACCTTCTTTGCTCCATTATTTCAACTGCTCGCATTTTACTTTCGTATGTGCTTATCTCATTTTTTCTTCTGTTGTGTTTCTGCTCATAAATTATGTTAGGACTGTGCTGTTGGTTTATTATTTGCTTTGCTGCCCGTCTTGGGTGGTAATAGTGGTCTTATTCAGGGAATGATTTCCATTGGCAAGCTGTAAGTTTTCATCTTCAATTCACATCCATTTTTCTATTAGCATCCTTCAATGTTATTATTCCCCTTTTTGAGTGTCTATTTTATTGATTGTTTTGCGCAATGTTTTCTGCCGCCTTGTTGCAACAGGGACATAGTTTTTGATGTTTATGCCACGTTTTTTTTCCAAAAATGAGAATTTATAATATTTTGGTCAACACAACTATTTGTATGCTTTTATTGTATGTAATCCAAGTGTTTGTAATGTACAGGCTTCTGGTATTGTCTTTATACCTCACAGCGGCATCTTTATTGTCCTGGTCATTTGTTCCTCGCTTCTTGAAGTTGATGATACGGCTATCTTCTCAAGTGAGTGACAATAATATATTTGGCACGATGATTCTATCTCTTGTCAACTAGTATGGACTATTCTGATTTGCCTCCCTCTTTTTTTGACAGACAAATGAACTCTACCAGCTTGCTGCAGTGGCCTTTTGCCTGTTATCCGCTTGGGTATGACAATAATTTGTAAATCTTAAATCCTGAAATTTCATTAGACATTTTTGCTAACCAAACTATAAAGATAAAATTCTTGGGGAAGATTAGCTTTTCATTAAAAATTATGTCCATGTTATTTGTTAAAAGAGCAGTTTTGTAGCACTTGAGTACTGCACATTTTCTAGCTTTTTAATTCACTTGTTTTTAATACTTGTAAAGTTGGCGCTATTTTCAGTGCAGCGATAAGCTGGGCCTTAGCCTCGAGTTAGGTTCATTCATGGCTGGAGTGATGATATCCACCTCTGACTTTGCACAACATACTTTGGACCAGGTACTAGACATGTACTGAATTTTCTTGAATCCTCACTGCTGATATCTTTTTTATGTATTAATCTTGTATAAACATGAGTTTATTGTTTGGTGTCTTTTCATCAATATTTTCATCGTAAATTATTGTCTTACACGATCATTGATGGCACTTTTTTATATTGAAGATCTTTAATATTTTTATTGCTGCGACTAAACCCTTCAATTTTCACAGATAAGTTCCTTGTTGGTTGATATCTATGGAGTTGCTTCCACTCATAGAGTGAAAGAGTATTTAAAGTGTGGTGCTTAAACAAGATTTAGATATCGTAGTTGTGTAGTTTATTTGTTTAATGGTTATGTTTAGTTTTGGGGACGGGGAATATCTTTTTTGGAGCTCACCCCTTTTGTATAATTCTTTCTTACAAATTGTTATGTCCAAAGGCTAGAGTTGTTTCTTCTCCTTCGTAACCACGTCATACACAAAGCATGTTTCTACAGCCAAAATCGTAGATTACATTTAGAAAAACTTGTATATTTGATTCTTTCCTGATATGTGCGAAGGCTACAGTCGTTGTTTCTCCTTTGTGACCATTTACTGATTGCCTTATGGAATCATGTTTCTGCATCCAAATTCATTAATTATAGTTGGAAAAATTTATAATTTTATGCTTTCTTGCATTGTAGGTGGAGCCCATTCGGAACCTATTTGCGGCCCTTTTTCTTTCTAGTATTGGAATGCTCATTCATGTGCATTTTCTTTGGAGTCATGTGGACATATTGCTTGCATCTGTCATTCTAGTAGTTTTCGTCAAGACAACAGTTGTTTCCATTGTTACAAAGGTTTTTGGATACAGCTTTAAGACTTCTTTCCTTGTAAGTTCTCATTCAGATAGTGGAAAACTTTGTTGTTTTTTTTTTTATTTCCGATTATAGTTCCCAGTTTGCATTTTATAGGTTGGTGTCTCTTTAGCTCAAATTGGAGAATTCGCTTTTGTGCTCCTAAGTCGTGCTTCAAATCTTCATCTTATCGAGGTACTTTTCTCTCCCTCTTTTTCATGATCCAAATTAGCTTTTCATACAGAGTGATTTTGCTTTAGATGTAGTTTTATTTTAAAACCCAGAAAGAATTGTCTAATTTGGGTTGAAACTCCCCTTGAAATTGAATAATATGTTTGTCCTATATCCAGATTTTTTAACTGAGTAGCAATATCATTTGATCATTATCTGGAATTTGGTAATATAGGGAAAGATGTATTTGCTTCTTCTTGGGACAACCGCACTTAGTCTGGTGAGGTCCTTTTCTTTGAACAAGTGTAATAGCTTATCTTTTACATTAGTGTTAATTTGGTTTGAGTTTGATTATTGATTCCATGTTCTTGTATATTTTTAGGTTACAACTCCTCTATTGTTTAAACTGCTACCAGGTGTGATGAATTTGGGTGTTCTCCTGCATATATTCCCCTCTGAAACCAGTACACAGAAGATTGAGGTCCCTCTCTCTCCCTCCCTCCAATTTCAATAAATTAGCATTATTATTTTTTAATAAAGTGTACTTTTTTATTTTAAAGGAAAAAAAAAAAAACTAGCTCTCTCTGGAAAAAAAAGTTCTAGTTATCCTTGAAGTTAATTTATTTCTCTTCTGTATTTCTGGAGTGATTTATATGTTAATTATTGTCGAACTAATTCTAAACCCATTTAAATTAGCTTGACAATTATCGAGATATTTAATCAACTACTACAATTATCAAGTGTTGAGATCTAGAATTGCTGAAAATATTGATTGTCTAAATCAGGACATGATTTAAGAATCCCCTTCTGAAGAAAAATCAGAGCTTTATTTATGTCTGCCTTTCTGTGCTGTTTGCAGGATAAGACATCAATGCTTGTATCGCATAACAGAATGTTGTGATTATGAGAACGGTAGACCGTCTCGACGCTTGCCATTATGTTGACAAATTTGTGAATATCCGGCCTTGATCTCTCTCAAAACTCTGGTATAGAATTTTGATGAGTTTAGTTTAGATTTACAAGTTTTTAGTGACTGGGATCTTTGTACATAGGTTTCTCATATTTATTCAAAACAATTTTACTACCCATAATTTTATTTTCTCAGACAATTTTAAATCTAAATTGAAATATTAATTATTACTTCACTAGATCTTTCTTCTCATGTCCAACCTTTCTAATTATTATAATGATTTCAAATTTTTTGGTCATTCAACTACGATGCGAATGATATGTCGTTTTAACAATTTATAATTTATCATAAATAATATTTTATTAATAAATGAGTGACATGTCGCAATGGTATGTACAATACCCTGCAAAGTATTGAATACATATAAAATATGTAGCAAGAAAACAATTAAAAGAGGAAGCGTGCAAGACAACTATCTTAAGTTTACAATTTTCTCGACTCACTTTGATGAATCTCCAAATTCTTTTAGCTTTTAGCTTCTTGGGGATGATTCGATTTGTTTTGTGCAAAACAAATTATAAACTCCAACGCTCGTTTATTTATAATTTTTGTTTATATTTAGTATGTTATAAAGTTGACAATCTGAACCTGTTATCGAGCTTGAGAGAGCGATTTGGTGGAATCAGTTAAGGAAATGAATTTTGTTTTAAACTATTGGGATGAAAACCGAAGCTCACCTAACTAGAATTTGACTCGGATTTTGAAACATGCTACAATTGTTATCGTTTATGTGTCATTTATTTATTAATGCAAGAGATTTTTTAAGTTTATTAGCAATGATGAATGAATTGGGCCTAGGCCCATTGAATGAATTTAAAAGAAAAGCCCATTTAGAAAAAGCGAAAAGCTGGTGCACTTTCTGCGATGAGCTTCGTCTTCCCCGGGACGTAGACCATAGCATCGTTGTTGTCTTCTTCGTCTTCTTCACAGAGGATGGATCAACAGGTTGTTAGGGTTCGATGCCAGAGAATTGGCTGCGACGCTGTTTTCTCTGAGGATGATAATCCTGATGGTTCTTGTCAATATCACGATTCGGTATTACTCTTCCCTCTCGACTGATTTAATCTTTCACATCTTAATTGAGGCGTAGGATTTCCTTCGTTTCTTTTCTTTTAAAATGTTATTGCGGATTTTTTTTTTGTGCATGAGAGAAACGAGATGGCCTTGCTTGGATTTTGAGCTGATAGAAGAGTGACCGTTTTCTTTATTTTACTGTAAATAATGGAGCTTTGACCTTACTTACAATAAGCTTTTTTTTTTTTTTTTTTTTGAGGAGATGGTAAGAAATACCGTGAATTTTTCAGTTAAAATTACCAAAGTCAATTATTGTTTCCCGATGATTATTGAGAATCTTGACGATCGTTGATATCATGTCATTTGAGTACTCGCCCAAAACATTACTAATGTTCTTTGAAGTTTACTAAACACTGTGCTTTAATGAAACGAGCAGATAAGAGGAAAGTTAAACTTAAAAAAGCAAGTGCTTGAATAATTTTTTTTGATCTTAAGCTTTCTAAGTGAATTGGGGTAAATTTGTTATTGTGCTAATCTTGTTCCTCGTTGTATTTTCTGGAGTATTTGGAACATGGGGAATCAAGTGGTTTTTGAAGAGGAGGCCGTGGATGTGGAGTCATTTCATCCTTTTTTCTATATTTTTTGTCTGGAGAAGATTTGGTTGTTAGTCTTTTGTGTAGTCCCCTCGAGTCTATTTTCGTCTTAGAAATTCTCTTACTTTACAGCTGGAATTAATGAAATTCATTGAAGGAAAATTCTTATTTTTGGTCTTTCAATATTGATTTTTTCATCGGTCGAACTTAATTTATGTGATACACTTTCTTGCATGGTTCGGACCCTGGGCATGGAAATATTGCTTGGCGATCTTCATTTCTTTAGGGAGTAAGCTTTTGTTTGCCTATTCAGTTTTGATATTATAAAAGATACTCAATTATATTTTTGTTGCTATAAGAAAATTTCAAATATTTTTACAGCCTATATTTCATGATGGCATGAAGGAGTGGAGTTGTTGCAAAAAGAAGAGCCATGATTTCAGTTTATTTTTACAACTTCCTGGGTTAGAGTTTCTCTCTTTCTTCCTCTGGTATTTTTGAATTGTTTTTAAAATTGAGTTTTTATGTACTGACATAGAAAATAGTAATCAAAATTCATATTCTCCATCCATGTATTGCCATGAAATAAGGTATATTAAATTAAGATCTGTAGTTCACTAGAATTTCAGGTGTCAGTTTATTAGAGTAACACTAAGATGAAATGTACTATTCCTGATTTAATTATCTCTTCTTTTACAGGATTCTTCTGTAAATTTAGAACTTAATGTTAATTATATTTTATAATCTCATGAGAAAATCTGAATGTGGAAACAAAATTAATAAATGCTCATCGGTGGCATAAAAAGTGTCTTTGACAATAGAAAATCCCATGTTTTAGTTTATTCTTGTAGTTGTGATTTGTGTAAGCTTTTCCTTTTGAATGAGACCAAAGATGCATATCTGTGATAACTTTTTGTTATAAATATTTACAATGGATTTGCATGATGTGCTTCAATGAAAATCGTTGGTTACTACTGTTCAATGTTTAGGTTTGGTTAAGGTAATTTGATCATTTAAATTGTTTTATGACATTCTTCTTTGAGGTTTTAACTTTAATGGTCCTTTCATTGTTAGGCGGGGAAATTTCAAGCTTTCAACGAGCATAAATTGAAGAAACCTCGATTTAAATCATGAATCTTCTTTTGTGATGCACCAATAAAGCTAATTTTTAACTGTCTAAATTTATTTCTTAACAAACTATAAAGTTTAATTTCGTTAAAAGCTTCTTTTACCAGTTAGTTTTGATTCTGATTTTGAAAGTTCTTTTCTTTCTTTTTTATTTTTTTATCTAGATGTAAGACAGGAAGACATACAAAAGAAAAGCCTGTTTTAAAAAAGGAAGTTGCTGCTCCGAAGCCTCTAGTTTGTGCTCCTACTGTCAGTACGAATGCCAATTTATCAGGGAAAGAATCATGTGCGAGATGTAGGCAGGGTTTCTTCTGCTCAGATCATGGTACGTATTGGATGTTTTGGTGATGAATAATTTCTAAAGCAGTGAAGCTATTATTTTGGAGGTCTTTTGTGAAAGAAACATTCTATTTCTACTCGAATTAAAAGAGTCGTGTGATTATGAATATGAAGCATCTTTCTATGAGATCCTTTTGATTATGATATAACGTGCTTTCAAACACTTATGTCCATTCAAGTAGTACACATTCCATTTCAACGCTTAATCGGAGTTAAGCTAAAAGTAATGAAAATAGTGGCTGCTTAGCGTCTGCTATAGAGGTAGTGATACTGCATTTAAATGAAACGTATAATCTTCCATCTTTTGTTTATTTGACTTTAGCTTAACAGAACATTGAGATCTTCTTCATCTAGGGTATCTGTACATTTTGAGTTTAATCTACAGGTTGGTTCTTCAGTGTTCTCGCTCATTTTATTTAGTTTTTCAGGTTCTCTCTGAGTATTTTCATGGCTTTGTTTTTGGCAAATAGTGATTAACACCTACCGTATATTTCTCCTCTCTCTGCATATTGTTTTTAATGATATTTTGTTATTCATTGTTACAAATGATATATTGTTAATTTCCATCAAATACTTCTCCAAATGTCCTCTCTCTATAATAAAAGAAAAGCATATTCTCAGGTTCACAAATCAAAACAACCGAAGCTGCAGCCACAGCTGCCGAAAGGAAGAGCGATGTAGAGATAACAAAGAAGATAGTTGATCTAAACCAACCACAGCTATGCAAAAATCAGGGTTGTGGAAAAACTTTCAAAGAGAAGGAGAATCATGAAGCTGCATGCTCTTATCATCCAGGCCCTCCGATATTTCACGACCGGCGGAGAGGGGTTTGTTTCTCATCACATACATGAATATGATTGCACACTTACAAGCATAGACACACGTACACATCCATGCATGCTTATATGCACATGCTTCCATGTATGGGCTAATTTGAAAGATGATACAATAACAAAATTTTATTATTTATTTATTTTTTACATATTTATATGATGACACAAGTCTCTCCCATACTTTCCAACTATTATTGCTCTAAAAGTATTCGACTTCTGATTCTGTTTCTTGGCAAAGAAGAATGCTTTTCCCCCCTAATTTATGGCTGCCATTGATGCAGTGGAAGTGCTGTGACGTTATTGTAAAAGAATTTGATGAGTTCATGGAGATTCCGCCCTGCCAAAAGGGATGGCATAATGCCGATCCAGCATCTTAGATCAGGTGTCATCCTTGTTGAATTTCAAAAAGTTTATTGTAATGACATGCTCAATATCATTGGATTGCTTTCTAGATCACTGGATATAGACTTGATAGTTTTGGGGTTCTGCGGGATTAATCAAAATGCTCGTACATTGGTCTGAATGCTTTCAGTTGTGACGTAAGTTACATAGAATCTGTTTCTTTTATCCTAGAATCTTAGTTACCAATCAGTTGATAAATCAACTGTTGGAATGTTTTTTTCAGATCAACAATAATCATTTGATGTTTTATTTATTGAATTTAAATTGCCGTTTTGATAGATTGTATAGGTGGTTAGGAAGGACCAAGAGAATTTTATTGGAGAAGAATACCCACAAATGTACCTTTGCTAAGATGCGTATTTATTTGTCGGTAGAGTGATTATGATACCGCATAAATGATTAAAATAATAAACTATTTAAATCAATAAATTAATTAATGACGGGCAAAGATCTTCTCCTTCTGCTATCTTTTCTCAAATATTCTTTTTAAGTTTAAGTATTTATTTGATGATTGAAACCCCACTGTTAGAATCCATTCAACTACTTTCTCCATTAATTAAAATGTAATTTTATCCTTGTCGGAAAAAGATAATGCCAAGTCCAATATTTAATTTTACTCTCTAATCTTAAACTTCTAAAATAATGTTCATGTTTAATTAGTACCATAATTAAAATAAATTAGAAATAATTAAAATAAGACACAAACATCACCTTCTTCTTCTATTCTATAAATGTATTCTTTGCAGAAAACAGGGAAAACCATTTATATTGAAAAAAAAAAAAACATCATAATCTGTCGGGTGTAATGAAAATTATTTTACCTCCAAATGCAGGAGCAATTGTTGGGTATAATTGTCTGATGAAGTATTAGCCTAATCTTTTCTGACAGTGTACATCCATCCAAGCTCCCCTGTTAACTTAGTAAAAATATCAATCTCGTTTCATTAAACATTTTTAAGAAAAGAATTCTTCAAACTCGACTTCTTTTAACATTTGACGTAAAGGTATAAAAGTGTCATCAGTTTTCTCTGATGTCTTTTCCTACAATTATAAATAGTTTTTCCTACGCCATTTATCAATTTTTATTCGAGGAAAAAATTGGAAGTGTCCAGGCAAAATGATATTATTGCCATTTCCAAAAGATGCTATTGTTTTATGGGGAGGTTCATAAAATCTACCTATGCCGTTCTAGAATTTACCCTTTAACGTATGCAGCTCAATGAAAAGTTAATGGTAAATATACAGTTCTCCATGAGAGATAGAAGCTTCAAATAGAAAAATAATTCCTTAAAAAGTACATTCCAACTTATGGCATCACCTGTTATTGCAAATCTCCAGCATGCTCGTGCCACTTCGACACTGATGTTGCTTCCACTTCATCCAAAAAAGTATTCTTCAATACGCGTTTACCACCTACAGCTCAGTTATGATACAACCGAGAGTATAATATGTTCAGAACGAAACAACACAACGCTATTAAAAAAATTAAATCATTGATGTTATTTTGCATTAAAAACCGATTTAGGTGAGGAAACTTTATTGTCCTTTAATGTAAAGATGAATATAGATCATGTATTTGATGGAAAGGAATGAGCGTATTTTATTTTAAGCCCTTAGATGAATAAATGGAAGGCGCGTATTGAATAAGAATCCATAACAAACTATGGCAGATGCACATGAAGTTAGGAGTAACTAACCTTATCAGGCATAGGCATGGAGCATTGAGATTTTGTATTATGCTGAGAATCTGATCTCAAAGATAACTGAAAATCGTGCATGGTCACAGCAAATAAAAATGTTTAATCTAAGCAAAATCCATTATCGCACCACTTGAAAAGATCAACCGTGGCAGCTAAATCTTTGTAATAAAATATGACTGGAAATTATGCTGCCTCACATTTTGGAATAAAACACTAAGAACCATTAATGAAAAACTCGTTCATTGATTAATGAATACCTTGCTAAATAACAATACGGGTGGCTCTTCTAGGCGTGGGTTCTGAGTTTCAATAGTATTTTGCTGGCACATAAAAAAAATTTTAAGTTAGCAAGAGGAATGATGAACAAAATATGTAAATATTTAACAACAAAATAAGCACTTTAGAGCATAAACTACCTTCAGGATAGTTTTTTCCCTTTTAGCACCTTGCAAGTCACCTACATCTTTAGGAGATAGGATCTGCATGCAGCACAAGATAGGTCATTAAAATTTTATATTGACTAGGAAGAACAAAGGCATTTTCATGCTAATAGTTGGCTCACCTTCTTACAAATAGAGCCATTTTTGGATTTGTTTATTCTACTTTTCTCTGGCTTTGAAGCAGAAAGGTAACTTGGTCTGGAAAAAAGAGGAATAAGAAATGTCAAAATGCAGATCTTTTTTGGATCTGACTCGTCAAAATGAAAAGATCAATCGATCATAAAAAGCGAGCAATAACTGTTTTTAAATGATTACTTAGATACGATCAAAGCAAATAAAACATGATGATTGCCAAAATAAATTTGTAATTAGTTCAATATTCGCTATTTCCAGCACAAGGTAAAGACACTCAGAAAGCATCATACAACTGGTAATCATGTTAAAAGAATGGTCGTTACCTTTTAGTGTTACTATTTTCGGCTTGTGAAATGGATTTACTGCAACTAGTTTCCAGCTGAAATGAGAATAAATGTGTGATAACTAATAAGTACTACAACGAACTTAACAGAATTATATGGAGTGGAATTTCAAATTATCTGCAACTGGGGACAAAAAAATGTTTCTCAAACTTACGTCATTAGATAAATGATGAGCTGCCCTTTCCGATGTCTTGAGATTAAACACCTAAAAAGACCATAAAATTGAGCTTAAAAAAAGGTGTCTTGCGAAGCTTATGATCTTGAAGTTGATGATCATATTAAGATATGCCAAGGAGGTAGTACAATTAAAAGTGACGATTTTTAATGAAAATAAGATATCGTAGGAGCACTTACCTGAAACTCAGGCATCTGAGGTACACTCTTTTTTGGCGGGGGCAACATGGGAGCCTCAAGAATCTGCCAGTTCGAAGATATGTTAAAAAATAATTGTATAAAGTGTAATGCTCTCTTTCAAGATACGAAGGTTAAGGAAAACAATGTCTAAGGTGATTTGTACCAACTTTTCTATTCAAAGTCCGCGCTTTATAGACATGTGAACTTGCATTTGAATGTAGACTTTGCACTTCATCATTTCTAAACCTGAAAAATAAAAAGAAAACAATGCCCCATTATCTCTTAAAGCAGGCGCTGAAAAACTAACGATTAACCCAACGAGAAGTTGATATACCTACGTCTGAGTGCTCTATGGGCGGTTGCAAGATTGGGTTCTTGCGGGACAGTAACTTTGGCTTTTCTAATTGTGGTAATACCACCTCGTATTCCATCCTGCAATAAGTAATACACATTTATGCTTTTGTTGAATTGTTGATTGTAGTTCAAATAAAAATTATTCAGTAATTGAATATTACCAACATTGACGATATCTGTGCATTACAATGAGTCACGTGTTTTCTTTTACAAAAATTCATACAAACAATATACATCTGACAAATCTCACCTTTTGAGGTACTTTGTGTAACAAAAAAGGTTGATGTGTCAATTGAGCAACCTGTTACACATATAACCAGAACGTAAGGTTAAACGTGGAAGATTAACATAAGAATGACATCTGCTTTTTTAATTAAATGTTGAAAATACATAACAAAATTTACAAATTAACATACTAGAAAAATTTATAATTATAGTGAAGTGGCAAATTCGTTAATAACATTACATGCATGTTCTTTCATACATATTGGGGTTTGTTTTTCTAGATTAGATATCTTTAGGCAGAATGGATCATGAGAAAATGCTACACACCTTGCGTACGAAACCAGCCTCCAACTTTTGTCTTTTGGTATATTGGCTAAGATAAATTGAAGAATTTAAAGAATCTTTTCCCTCAGTACTGCTCAAATTCTTCTGATGCCTAAAATTATAGCATGATCAAAACGAAAGGTACATGAAGGAGTACCAAAACACAAAATGAAAGAAAAGTGTCCATAAGATCCCATAATTACCTCTCCATTAACCATTATCGGCAGAAAAAGCACCGTTTAATATTGTTCAAACAAATTTAAATCAATAATACCATTTAAAACTACTTGTCAGAAACCTCCATCACCTTTGCTTTAATCTATTTGTGTGTACTCCCGGAGGCTGCTTTTGTTTTGCCAAATGACTCGCTGTAGGTTTCATTAAAGTTGAACTCCTTGATAGATTTGTCTTTGCAGGAGACTTCGCTTCAACTTCTTGAATATCTAAACAAATAAAAAATCTAATGCTCCTTTCAACGATCTTTAACTGGTTTACGAAGATAATTAAACAAATGGCAACAGATAAGCTACAAAAGATTCATATGCGAATAATTTTTTCTAAATGACATGTATAATAGTCGCATGCGATAATTTTTTCTTTCAAAAAGCTCTTAGGGATAAGACATTCATTAGCATTCCATTTTTGTTAGACTGCAGTTGGGAATTTTTGGCTTCTGTTGGGACACTGTTGAACAAACTAAGCTCAGAGAAAAACTAATTGTTTTCCATTAAACAACATTGAACATAGTCCAGGATTCATTCACAATTAGAAAAGTCTGCCTCAACTATCGCATAAGGCAGAAAGCCCATTCTTTTCTTTTTTGAAAATCCTAGGACCCAGTGAGTCATGTTTTGCACATCATCATGATCAAGCTAGTGAACTTATCAACATCCAAATACCAATTTTATTAGTCACAACCATTGAATGAACAACATTTTTGTTTAACTTTTAATCTTGCCTTTCTTGGCCCAATTTTCAAATAAAACATTGCAGGAATATCTCTTTTTCCAGCGCCTTCAGTGTGAAATATTAAAATATTATTACTAAAATCATCGTTTCCAATATGCAAATGTTACGTCGCACGAGCTATGTCAAACTGAGATTGATAAGCAAGAGAACAGTACCTAAGATATTCTCATCTTGTGCGGGAATTTCAGATTCCATCGATTCAAATCCAACATTATTAATCTTCTGTCCATCCTCGGATTCAGCAGTAGTACATTTCCTCAACATGATTCTTCTCCCATTCAATTTTATAACAAACGCTAGAAAACGAGGAGAAAAATGAACGTTAGACATATGCGCAGGACAATCTGAAGGATTTATGTTATGTGGTGCCCCTTTCTAATCAAATCACATATAAGAAAAATACCAGTTACTCATTTCATTATCTAACAATGCAACATAAAGGTTTCAACACTTCATGAGCACCTTTTAAATTAAAAAAAAAAAACAAAAATTCAAAATCGTTGGACTAAAGATTATGCACCAACGAAGAATTATGAACATATTTCATTAATATGAAACTTATTTATTAAAGCAAACCGAAAAAGAACGTGTCAAAACAAATGAAAAAAAAAAGATTAGTAATTGATAAAATGCTCACGAGAAGGCGGATAACTTCCAGCAGAATCGAACCAACATTCAGCCTCTCTAGCCTCCATTTCTGTCTCTAACCGAGTAAAATCATAGTATTTAGCCGCATCAAACTCGTAATCCAAATCAATTTCCTCAGCCATAAAAGGCTCCACGTCAAACTCCTCCATTTTATCCATTACATCAACCGAAGAATACATCAAGAAAACATTAACATTCAACACTATAATAGCATCGATTTCATCGCATTTTCTGCTTCTTTTTCCTCGAAAATGAAAGCTCCAACCAATAGCATCATCGTTCCATTGAAAGACTCCTTCGCCGAAACCTTCACTCAGATAACCACCGTAAACGAAGCCGGAAACCCTAATTTTGTCGAATAATATTCCCGCCAGAAAGAGAAGAATTCCCTCGGAGTGAACGACGAGAGGCGAACGTTTTGTTTAGGTGCAAAAACGAAGGAGGCAATCGCAAGGCGGGCTTTTTATAAACCAAGGAATTGGGTCCCACTTTTTGAATCCGTGGGACCCTATTTTGTGGGCCCCACCTCTGATTTGGTCAACTGTATTCTCTTTTTTTTAATTTATCTATTTAAATCAAATAAAATGGGAAGAAACAAACAAATAAACAATACTCTAATTTAATATTTATCGATATTTTTATTAAATCACTTAATATAAAATTAATTTCAGAGTAAATATATATTTAGTTATTGTATGAGTTACATCCAGCATTGTATTGTATTGTAGAAAAATAAAATATAAAAGAATCTTTTATTACTTTAAAATTTTCCTCAATTAAAAAAGCCATTTATATCACCTACTTGATGAGATAATAAGATTATAATACGTGGACAACCAAATAGTTCCAAAAATTATACGTTGGAATTTGGTGGGACTCGAAACAGGTTAAACTTCTATTCAATGTTAGAGTTTTCATACCCGTGATTTTTTTTTAAAAGAATTTTTACGTAAATTTTGGTATTACTGCTACTTAGAAGAAAGAAGTCATCGCTTCTTCGTCGTTTTTCCCTCCAGTCTTCGACCCATACCACTAATCTATTGCCTTTAGAAGTCATTGCATTTCTGCCGTTGTTCAACAACTATTATGACTTGAGTTCGGATCTGTTAGCAGAAGATCTATTATCGGAGTTTAGATTTTTCACGCATGGACAAAAGTCACCCATAAGTCTTTAGTCTTGCAAGGTGGTCCTTACTTATTCACATAGAAATGTTCGTGGGTTGATTTTGATTTGTGAAATTTTTGGAGTTTGAATTTTGGATATTTGATTGAAATTCTAAAATTATTTTGCGCTAATTTATCAGTTAAAAAATTATCTCTTTATTTGGACGAATTCGGTTGGTTTTGATTTTGTGTTGAATTTTGATTTTTTTTTTTCTAATTTGTTATGAGCTAATTCGTGTTTGGGATATCATTTTTTTTGTTGGGCTTCGCATTTTGGGATCAAATATTATGTCGAAGTTGTTACTGTGGTGCATAGTTTATGTTGTGACAGGTGATATGTATTCGCAGAAATAGATTTAGACGCCTAATTGTTATGTTTAATAAAATGTCGAGATTTTCAAATGAAGAGGATAAAATTTGTGTGGATCGAGAAGTCTTATCTTTGGTTTATCTTGATTTATCAAATTAAATTTGAGAAGACATGTTAATGGAGAAAACTATCGCTGTATTATGGTTAATATTGAAGCAATTGTGTATGAAAAAAACTCTAATTAGTAAATTGCATTTAAAACAACGACTTTGAGAATCCTGACTATAACAATAATATTAAGATAACTGTCTGTGTCATATTCTTAATTGTCAAATCTTAAAGCTAATTAAGGTTGTTATATTATTACGATCACTGGCATTTTTTTGCCTTATGCCTCGGGACTTGTGTATTCACGAACTCTTTTTTCATTGAGATCTTCTATTATTATAGCGATGACCATTTTATTTATATCACGTAGTATAGTTGGTATTTTGGCATTAGCCCTAACGATATTTCTTCTATTGGTTTTAAGGAATGCTTTTATAATATGTTCATGTATTTATTCAGTTACACTTATTATTAATTATATACATAGATTTTAGTCGACTTATTTCAACGATATTAACTTTCAGTCATAGTCAGCAAGATTATCAATTGCCCGTGCAAGATTCGTTTCAAAAATTTTCTTTTGACTTTTATATTATTTTTGAAATCTACCCGAAGAAGTTTATCTTTTTTAGTACTTTTTCCTTCTAGTTAGATGATTATGTTTATTCCATTACTTGCACATTGATATTTGACTTTATATTTTTTCTTTTTTTCTTTTTAGATCTTTCGTTGTGACGTTAATAAATTTTTACTAAGGATCATACGTTTAAATCTTCTCTTCTGGGTTGACTTTGCTATCTGTTCTATTGCGACCCATATCCCGAGCATGACAATAATTCGTTTTAAAAAAAAAAACATCTCGCGAAATGCAAACTCCTACCTTAGATTATAACTTATACATTTTTAAAAGTAATTCTACGTTTACATTTTTAACTTATACCTTAACGCTGAAGTGTCATTCATTTAATATTCTACAAAATAAAGGAATAATGACATCAAAGTATGATGTTAGAGTAGAGGGTTCAAATGAAATATTAAATAAGTTTATTAATTTGAATTTCTATCATCTGTATAAAATATCAACTAAAGTAGAGAAAAATTTCAACAAATCATTTACAAATTTTGAGCAAATAATTTATTTGAATTAATTCACGAATATTTGATCATTAAAAAAAGTCAAAAGTACAAAATGAACCATGAAATTTAGGGCCTTTCAACTTAAACACTAACTTTATTTTCCAATAAAATAAATCTTGAACTTTAAAATTCATTCAATTTAAATATTAAATTTTATTTACTATCATAAATCTCAAAATTTATGTTGTGAACAAATTAGACTCTACTCGATTGAAACTAAACTGAACTAATATTATAATATTTATAATTATAAATTTGAAAAAAAGAAGATGGCCAAAATCGAGTCTCAATCAAGTAAATCCGACCAAAAAATGACTCTAAATTGAAAAATCGACCCTTATTATTTAGGATTTAATTTATGTTTTATTCTTAAAAAATTACAATAATTTTAAAAGAGTTTTCTTGAAGCAAAACAAGTATTTGATCTAAAATATTATTCTTGCATTTATTTTATTGTTTCATGGTCATTTTACGAAGAGTAGTGCAACATTTACTATATTATTTTATCTTATTAAGATATTTCTTAACATGTCAAAAAAATTTATATAATTAATATATAATAAATTATAAATATTTAATTTAATATATTAAAAACATAATATTATTATTTTATTAGCAATTTGATATCAATGATCTTTTTATGAACTTTTAGTACTTCCCAGTCATTTCCTTCTTTACAAAGGCTGAAAAATAATAATAAAATAATTGAAATCATTGTATAGAATTATGGGTCGCAATAGCAATTGACAAAAGTACCCTTTTAATTTTCCAAAAATTGTTTAAAAATGGTTTTCTTAAGACTAAAGCTATATTTTATTTCTACCCTCCATTCGCTGGTACTCTCGTGTTGCAGAAGTGGCTACAACCAAGCCCACTAACGATCCATATAAGTTCCTTCAAATAGTCATCAACTCGGACGGTTCGATCACCCGCAACTCCACTAGATTTCCCAACTCCTCACCTACACCCGATCCTGAATCCCCTAGCGCCGTGCTCTCGAAAGACTTGCCCATCAACCAATCAAACCAAACATGAGCTCGGCTGTATCTTCCCGGCGAAGAACCTGAGTTTTTCCCGTCGGAGAAGCTCCCTCTGGTCGTTTACTTCCATGGGGGAGGGTTCAGTTACTGCAGTGGAGCCTCAACAATATCGCATGAATTTTGCGAAAATATTGCACTCGAATTGCGACTTACCACCCTGTCCGTTGATTATCGTTTTGAGTCCGGAGCATCGGCTGCCTGCGGCTTACGATGATGCGGTGGAAGCGTTGGATCAAAACTTTTGAGGAAGATTGGCCAAAAATTTACGTTGATTTTTCCAACTTATCATGGGGTCCAGCTCCAGTGGGGCCATCGCGTACCACGCGGGACTACAAGTAGCTGATGATGATTGATGGAGTTGACCATTTTCACCCGATCAGAATCAAAGGGTTGCTATTGCATCACCCGTACAAATTTATACAAATTTTTCCTAGTTCTATACAAATTTATAAGCAAACAGATTTCTCCGCAAGTCGTATCATGTATGAATAAAATTTTACGTATAAATTATTCACATTTTACGAGATTATATATTTTTACTAGTCTGATCTCGACTCCCACAATCAATAGAATCTAGAGTTGTTCTTACTTTCACAATGTAGACTGTCACAAATTTTTGAGATTTGGACGTTATTTTTGTTGCTAGAAAGTTCAATCCGATTAAAAACGAGAGTTAATTAAAATAAGAATTAAAGGGAATATTTTCATGTGGTAGGAGAACAATATAAATATTTCCCAAGTATGAGTCGTAGATTTGCTATAAACCACTAATATATAGTTTTATTATATTGATTGATTCATAGCCCACATCAAGATCTGAATCTAATCATCTCTACTTAATTTAATTTCATCTCAATCAATTGACTTAATTTAAAAATTCAAACAACAAAATACTTTTGAGTAATTAATTTTATAATTATATTAAATCTATTTATTTAATTACTGTCAAATAACTTTAAAAATAGTGTTTAAGCAAACTACACTACTCTCATTAATTGATTGATTGCATATTTTTATATATAATAATTGCAAGATTCCTATAGTGTAAACTTATTAAGTACTTTTAAAAGTAATAAATTATTATAATAATAAATTATTTTAATGATTTTTAATATGGTAAAAAAATATTGCAGAGTGAATGAAAAATAAAAAGAAAGTAAATTTTGGAGGTTATAATTAGAAAGTACCTCTGGCATCCACTTGGTTAGTTATGTATATGATTAATTATAGATAAATTACTAAAAAAATGATAGTAAAATCTATATATATATCAATTAAAAAAATATTATATTTATTTTTTAAACATGTTTTCGAACGGAACAAACGTAAATTGTTATAATTAAAATTAAATATTTATAATTTATTATATTAATATTGTTTCATATGTCACCAACTTAATTAAGAGAGTAAACGTAATATTATTCAAAAATTGATAAAGTTTAAGTGTGATTTTAATATACATATTACATCTAGTTCGAGATTAGAAGATGCAGAACAAATCCTTCAAAGATCTTAATTCCATTTAATCTCAACTAACCCAAAAATAATAATAAATTAAAAACCCACAAAAATAGATCAGAGTGTGAAGAATATCCATTAACATTGAGCTGGAAAACTCTGAAAATTGAGCAAACAATTGAAATTATTAGACTCAAACAAAGCTTTAGCAGTCATCTCCCTCTCAAATCTCCAGATATAATTCAAACCCACAAGCAACTCAGTAATGGCTGCCTCAGTCTTCTCTTTGTTAGCAAAAAAGAGAGTCTGCAAAAGCATGACATTGGTCTTCTCCACCATGTTTTGCTGCTCGAAGCTTCTTTCACTTTGCCATTTGATCATGTTATGAGCTAACGGGGATAACCACCCTAATATTCTTCCTAAAGCTTCTCTCCACTCTCCGGCTAATCTCGGATCGCTGGCTGTAAATCCGACCCCTTTTAATCTTGATCTCAGAGAAAATCTAATGCTGTTTGGTAACATGTTGTAGAGATCATCTCTCGCGTCTACTCCGATCAAATTTGGGGTTTTGATCATCTTCTCGATTATGATGATCAGATTTGAATAGTGGAGAGCTAGAGCTGAGGCTCCTAAGGTCGTCAATGGCGGTTTGAGGAGCTTTGAGTTTGATTCAAAGAAGCCGATCGTGGAATTTTTTGTTTCTTTCAAGCTTTTTAATGGTGCTAAAAAACTAGGGTTTTGGGTATCGGAGGGGTGAACTGCTGCGGAAGCTGAGAGACTGCGAGGGAGAAAAGATGGGTTTTTTGATAATCCGAAAACTTGTTTGACTCTATAAAGAGTTGTGAAAATCGATTTGATAAGAATTGAAATGACTAAATCGAAGGTTTGTTCCCATAAACAGTTCTTTTTCAGGCTCTTTACCTCGTGCTTTTGCCACAAAATCTTCTGTTTCAGATCGAGGAGTTTTTGGTCTTTAATGGTGGATTCTTCCTTTTTCAGCTTGTTTTCCATTAACGAAAGCTGGTCTATTTCTTTGTAAAGAACTGCCGTAGAAGTGATGAACCGATCCATTTTCTTTACCATAATCTCCATTGATTTGGAACTCAAGACCCAGTTGCGAGAATCTCTACCGGAGTTGGAAAACTCGTCGAAAAGACTCTCAAAACTCCGGTAATCGCCATTATGGCAGTATTTGCTCAACTGGGTTATGGAGTTGGAGAGGATTCTGAGATTTTCAGCTATTTCGGCGCAGGCGAGGCCGAGGAGGAAAGCTTCATCGTTGGAAATGATTTTGTGGATGCCTTCAAGGGAAATGGAGTCTTTCCGGAGGCGAATCAGGTGCTTGTCGGAGAGGGAGCGCCATAGATGGAGGAGCTTCGACATTAGGTTGGCGATTTCGAAGGACAAGACTCCGACCAGGTTGGATTTTTTTGGGAATTTCGGAGTGGGGGCCAGGCCGTTTGATATTGCAGACTTGAGTTTGGTTGCCCATATTTCGATGGCCATGAAGAAGAAGAAGAAATGAAGAGTGAGAGAGGAGGGAAGGAGGAAGAGAGCCTGTTTTTGAAGCACAGAGAGTTAGAGATGTTTTGGGTGGTGGGTTTGATGAGAGTGATATCTCTCAGAGGAGAGAGAGAGAGAGAGAGAGAGAGAGAGAGAGAAATAATTGAAGTGTGGGAAAATGCAGAGAGATAAGGTTAAACAAATGAGTTTGCGAACGCAAAAAAAAAAAAAAAAATGGAGCGAGGCTCGTGGGGTGTTCGAGAGCTTTGTGATAGAAAATAGTCTGACGAGAAAAACAAGAGAGAGTCTAGACTCTAGAGAGAGAGAGAGAGAGAGAGATTAGGCTTTGGTCACAATCACATGCAGTTATAGAGTGTGATAAGGTTAATTGAATAGTGTTACTTTGTGTTTCTTTACTTCGTGCTAATACAATATTGTATTTTTAAGTCAAAATCCTCCTCAATTTTAACGTATAATAAGTCCGAACTCTGCTTATAAATTATTTATTTTTAATTCTTTTAATTTATATAATACCGAATACTTTCATTATTATGTATTGCATCCTCATAATTACTAGAATCTTTTGATCGTCCTCGTTTTATAGGTAAGTTTCCATAATTCGTCTTAATTCTCGTTTTTTAATTATGCCTAATTTGAGCTCTTTTTGACTAAAAAAATTTACTATTTGAGTTTTAAGTTATAAAATGATGTAACTAAGCCCTTACAATTTTTATTGTAGAAATATAATTACTATTTTTAATTATCAAAAGCATACTACGTTCAAACCAAAAGCAATAACTTCTCATTTTATTATTTTAAAAAAAAAAACTACCCTTTATTAATCTATATAATATTTTAAATTAATAAGGCATAACTTTTTGTAAAAAGTAATTGCTGCTCGACCAATGTCTCTCAAGAACAATAGCGACCGATAATTAAATTATATTGTAGAATTAAAAAAATATATTATGTGACAAGAAAAGGTTCAACTTGGTTTAAATTAGGGTACTAATTTATATAATAATTTATAAAAGATTCAAGTGGGAGAAAGGATGGTGGAGAGTGCTATTTCAATTATTCTCTCCAATTTTATTTATTTATTTTAAGTTTATATTTATATGCATAATCTAATCTACTCCACAATGTACTTTTTCTAAAAGGAAATTAAAAAAAAAAAAAAGTAAAGTGGAGATTAATTATTAAATAATTATTCCAAAAAAAGAAAGAACACTAAGGTTTTGATACTAATATTAGATTAAACATGTAATATGACAAGTAGATGAAGCATATTTCTAAATATGTTAATTTGTTTGACATATGATATTAAATTAAGGGTAAAGTGAAATTTAGATATTAACATTTGAGGTCATTTATAGATATAACTTTAAACTATTATCAGTAATTTCAATATTTTTTTCGATTTATTTATTAAATTTAGCATGTGTATTATGACTTTCCCTTTAATAATAAAGAGTTCGAAATTGTTGAATTGGAGATCGATATAATTCAAAATTATGTTAAAATATTAGAAAAGTTATAACCAAGTTAAAACAGTTGATTAAATAGAATACACGATATAAATGTGTAAAGTTTAACTGATATGCGGAAGATAATGTTCAAATTATCGAAAGCTAAAAGGTAGAGTTTTGATTTATCAAAAAAAAAATCTCTAAATTGCACTGTACCTTAAAAATAATCATGATAATTAAAAATATTTAATAAAAAAAATTCACTTCTCCTATTTTCTCCTTATAAACAATTTAATGACAAAATATGTTTTTTCTTATCTTTATAATTTAGGAGTCAATTCAATTTAGCCCTTGCAATTTTATTTTTCTCAAATAGTCCTCTTTTGTCATTAATTTAACTAAAAAAAGGGTAAAAACCAATTTTGATGTTAATTTGAAATACCCTATAAACTAAACACTATCGATAACCGAGGGTTTAATTTATTATGTTTTGGATAGTTTAAAATTTTAATTTAGGGAGCGTTTCAAATTAATCTCATTTTTAGGGTTCAAATTAGTTTTACCAAAAAAAACTACAATATAATTTTTTAGTAAAAAGAATGAAACCGGTTTAGTTATTTTTAAGTTTAATCAAATTTTTTTAATGAGTTTAGTTTAAAAAATATGCAAAACCTAACTAATATATTAAAGTAACTTCTAAATCATAAGGACTAAAATCATATTTTATTTATATGATCAAAGATATCTCCAAGCCTTTATGTGATCCAAGAGCAATCCTTCCGGGGGTCTAAAGCGTTAAAGTTTTTTTGATTTAAAGTCTTAAACGATAAATTCTCCGATCAAGTAAATCGTCGTAATCTAATCTAATCTTTCTTTTTTTAAAAAGAAAAAAAAAAAAAAGAAAAGAAAGAAAAATGATTAATACATAAGAAGAACATGAGGGGTTGAAGAAATATGTGGAGGGGTAGAGATGGTGCATAAAGACCTAAAAAAATGGTGGGAATATAATGACACTTTAGGTTGTGGGAGAGGAGAGATTGATGGTGGCAAAATAAAGGAAAATCAACCCACTAAATTAACTCTTTCAAACCACATGTTTAGTGGGAAACACTGTGCTTCTTCATTTGGCTTGGTGGATTTTAGAGAGAGAATGAGGGTAGAGAGAGAAAGAGATGACATGTTGTAGGATACAGATGGAGGGTTTGATGATGATTTTCAAAGACTCTTTAAGCTTCTTCTTTTTCTCTCTTTTAATCCTTTTGTCTTTACTTTTGCCTACCATTGATGGCCACTGCAAGACGCCATTGTTTACTTGTCTCAATGTAAACACAGCTTTTTACTCTCTCTCTCTCTCTCTCTCTCTCTCTCTCTCTCTCTCCCCCTCCCTCCCCCTCTCTCTCTCCCAAGCAGGTCATGGGTATCCCCCCAGGGGGTAAATGAATTTTAAAAAATGCCAAGGATGAGAAGATCTGGCCTTTAAACTAACTTATAAATAAATCATTTCTTGTTTTCATCTCTTTGCTTTAATTTAGCTAAATCTATATCATTAATTTTCAACATCATAGTGTGTATTCAACACATGACATGGGATTCGTGGCTCGACCAGAAAATAGTCGTCATGTGACAATTAAGTTGCGTATTTCTTAAAGGTGCTCTATTAATCGAGGCCACGGCAAACAAAATTCTGAAAGAGGTGTTATCGACGTGAGAAAATATGCAACGAAGAGAGAAGAGAACCAATAAAATGTTCAAATGCCATAGTTTTTTAGTAGCATTTATCCTCTCGATAATTTATTTTATATGTCATCCTTTGCACATGCATGGTTTTTCTCTAAACACACATTATTTATATTATTAATTTTAATTCAACGTGCTACTAACTAAGGTTATTTTTATGCTCTTTTTTGGGTATAAACATGAACAAATTATTTGGTAATTTTGGAAATAAGCACTGAGTTTATTTGGGATATTTACTTTCTAGCATTATAATTTTTTTCTATTTTAATTAGTTTTAAATAATTTTCATAAAGTGAATTCTTTTTCAATTAATAAAAAAAGGTTGACTTAAAATTTTCAAAGTAATTGAGAATGATGCTCCATGCGGATTGATATATGATTGGTGGGTGACATGGCATTTAAGCATGCTTGTTGCTAGGCCTTTGAAAGAAATTACTCAATGTGTGGATTTGACCATTTTAAGTGGAAAATGATAACAATAGTAAATAAAATAAAATAAAATACAAATCATTTAGAAAAGTAAACTAGTGTTGATTGATTTTTAGGAGGAATGATATTTACTCATGTATTTAGCATTATTTCAATATATTAATACAATTTACTAAAATAAAAAATATATATAATTCAATTAATAGAGGATATTGAGTAATTGTAGAGTATATAAAATATCCCATGAAAATTGGAATTATATATTTTGGTGGGTTTATTATATATCTATGGGGTTGAATTTCATTCAAGTTCAAATAGGTACATCATAATATAATGAAGTATAGGAGGGATGAGTCAATCTAAAGTGGCTTTACCCATATGTAGGTTTTTTTTTTTTAATGAACAAGAGTTTCTCGCATTATATTTATGAAACTTCTCTCTCACTAAGACGATATCATTTGTTTAAAGTCAAAATTTACCCAACAAAACGTGTTTTTTGTGTCAAAGTAGTGTAACAGAACTATACCCTTTCGACCCTAGTCAATATTGTCAGCTCTAATGATGCGATTTATCCCTGACGGCTTTGTTGCCAAGAGTGTTTTGTTAGTTTTTATGGAGAAAACTCTACTTTTGTATCAACTTGATATAATTTTTTCAAATGATATGAAATTATGTCATTTTTCTCTGACTCTAATGGTTATTTTTGCCTTAAGAAGAACAACAGTTTGGTCGACACAACATTTGTTCCATTAGTGACGGAACCACGCATAAAAACCAAATTCACCTCGGAGCGTTCGTAACCAACGCTTTATTTAGGTTAAAACCTGATAAAAATTAGATTTAGAAATGGCAATCCTCATAAAAGAAGGAGGCCTGTCCTACTTTTGCATGACACAAAGTTATTAAAAAACAATTTAAAAAACGGAAAGTTTGAAGAAACATCTGTCATGATGTTATTAAAGCTTTGTTCATCTCTTTGTTTATTGCTGCATTAGTTTGGCCATTATATGCACGGCCATCCTCCTCATCATCACTTGTTCTTGCTATTTTGTACCATTTTATTGGATCATGCACGTGCATAGTTTCATGATTATTGTTCATCTTCCTGTCTTCTAATATCATTACAAAATTAATAATTATCATACTATAAGATAAATATATTCACATTCGACGTATATTACTTTCTCGAATAAACATTTGTACCCCATTTCTTGGATTCAAAGGCTTTTATCACCGGGATGACCCCTCGAGAAAATTTATTACATTTACCTAAGTTGACGAGACTCGATAAAATCTCTACCAAATAGTATAATATTGAAGAAAAACACATTTAAATTTTTATCATATAATTTACTATGGCAGCAAATTTTTTTATTATTCTTGATTAAATTAAGGATTCATTAATCTTGATTAATATAAGGATTCATTAATAAGATTAAATTAAAAGATAAACCTCTTTCTTTTTCAACAAGTGTATGATTTAAATCTTATTAAAAAAAATTTATATAAAATTAAATTATCCAAAGGGCTGGATATTTTGGATCATCATAAACATCCAATGAACCCAAATATATTAATAAATTGACTTATAAATAAAAGAAAAAAAATGCAGAGGAAAAGGGGAGGGACCCATGACCCAATAGATGGGTTTGACTTTAACATTGTACAAAACCCATGATGATGAGATTGTTCATAAAAGACGCACACTTAAGTGTAATATGAGAGAAGAGTGCTGCCCAAATATTTCCAAAACACTACAATCCAACTACTACTACTACTACACTACATATGCTACACAACTTTTTTGAATAATCCTCACGTTCGGGTTTGAGATCGGGTTCAGATAATGAATAAGGTTAGATTTGCTCTATAATTTCTATCTTAAAAATTTCTTATACACAAAATACATCACGACAATACTTCAATAGCAAATACTTCGACTTTTCGACCAGAACTAAAAAGTTGAATTTAGAAATTGAATGTAAAAGAAGCATAAAAATAGGAAAAAAGAACAGACTATTGGGGGTAATTACTACTCACTCCATTCACAGCCAACCTCTCTCCAAAAAGCCAGCACCCAACTCAAGTTGTGCTTTTCTAAATTTTGCAGATTCTTATATATAATATATTAGTAAACATTATAAGTTGTGTTTTTATCATTTTTTTTTCTTCAGAAATATTTATTGGCCATAAAAATTTGACACATAATAACTACCAAAATTTGTAGTTTATGTAAAATTGATTGTGCTAAAAGTAGCCAATTCAAGGGGGTGAATGGGTAACATCTGTTTTTCTAAGACATTAAAAATTGATATGGAGAACCTAGATATATATATATATATATATATATATACACACGTGCTAAATTAGAGAAATCTTAACACATTTAAACTTCATATTTGATTTTTTAATTATAATGATGTAAAAATTAAAACATAATTTCGAACTAAGTACTGACAATACAATATTCACAATCTAACGAGAACATTACCCCAATCTTAACATAGACAAGTTAACTAAGACAACAAGATTAACTTAATAATCGCTATTTTAAGTTTTTTTTCTTTTAATTTCTCAAACAATGGCATAGAGCTCTAACTTGATACAAAATGGGCAGCCATATGGTGCAGAAACTTCAACTGGAAAAATATACCTGGTGTTTCTAAGCCACTTTGAGAAGTCAGAAGCCTGACTTGAAGAAAACTGTGCACAATCTCTCTAGGCTGCTTCAAATAAGAGTGTAGTCACAAGAAGCTTGTTCCGAGAGAGAGGTCATATAGATTGGAAAGAATTTGCGACCGTGTTGTTCCAATCTGGACTGCTATTTCGAGCTGTTCTTCCAGGGGAAGCATCTCATAACTACAATTACAGAAATCACATCACATTCCTAAAACAATCCCATTGTTCTAAGATAGGCAAACCTCAACATATATCATAAAAGAAGTTTAAAATGGGTCATGAATATAAATCATCACAATATTCATCTGGAGTTCTTTTCATTTAAAAGCTAGCACATAAACATGAACATATGCCAGACATGATTTTGTATCATAAACTCGGTTTAAAAAAAACAGCCATATCATCATTAGTTGTTGCATTTTATGAAAACGGCACATATGGAGAAAGATCACCAGATGGAGATAATAAAAGAAGCTTGACCCACAACCAAGCTCCAACCAAAGCCTTAGAGAAGTGCATCAAACAGGAAAGGTTGAAGAGGGGACTCTTTTCTATAATGGTCAGTGGCATTTCCCTTTATTGGAAATGGACTCTCATATCTATGCTTTCCAACTGTTGGCCTATCTGAGACACTAACTCCATCAGCCTCCACCAGAATTCACCTTTCTTGATTGCTGGAAGATTTGGTTTGAAAAATTAAAAACCAAAGGACTCCTTCTGGGAGTTACAAATTCTTAACATTGAATTGGCAGTGTTAAAAATAAGGTTTCGATCATAGGACTGAATTTAGAAATTTTGGATGGGGGCCCAAGGTCTGGTGATTTCTGATTTTGTTCTGCTTAGCTTGGGAACTAGTCAGGATTGTTGTAATGGTTTCCACAGGATTCAAGCAGCACAAATGTGTAGTAAGAGTGAAATGTATGCGTGGTAATTTAACAAATGATAATGTTGACGTTGAAAATTTCAAATGGCCTCACATATGAATCAACAAAATACAATAGGCATCATCAATATTCTATTTGAATTCTCTTTTCTTTTGATAGGGATGAAATTTTTTAAGAATATATTAAGGGATACGTTGCTGATCTACATAATAAAAAATCGTAGTAAGTTAAAATTCAGCTCTGACTACCTGACCTGCCATTAATTTGCAGAGAAAGATGTGTAAAGCTGATATAAGAACATTGAAAATCTTAGATAGAAAACTTACTGACACAGCAATTCACAGTCAACTATGCCCTCCGGGCCAGGTCTATGAGCCTTTCCATTTGCATGAAAGTGACGAAAAGATTTGGGATTTAAGCCACCAGTATGTGGAACAGCATCAACAAGCTTTTTCTGTAATGACTGCAGTCTACGAAATGTCAACTCATCAAGAGGTGCAATGCAACCAAAACTGCCATCGAGGGTACCAAATAACAAAGCAAAGCGATTGGTTTTGTCTGCAACTTGAGCAGAAGATCCATCAGATGAGATTGACAGCATCTGCAACCGTAGGAACTTGGTCACATGGGAACCAACATGAAATTCAGCCCTTGAGAGAAGCTTCTGCCCTTTCCAACTTTCAGACATCTTAGGAGCATAATAAAATATCTGTTTCAACAATTAATAAGAACAACTAAGTCATCGTCATACTCATAACACAGGGTAAGCTGCACTAACTAAGTCATCCTTTATAAATCCTAAATAGCCTGTATCTGGGAGACAAGAAGAGTAAAATATGCAAACGGGAGTATCATGAAAAGAAAATACAATTCAAGATGAGAAAAGCATCTAAAAGTAAAAGCAATATCAAATAATCCAGACAAGAAATTTTCAAAAATAGTAGTTGAATTATTAATGCATAAGGTGATGTAACTTCTCCATTCAAGCAAATTTCTGGTGTAGAAGAATACAATAGCTTTCCAAAATTTTAGGACAAAAAAAAGCGGCAAAAACCAAAAAGGACATTTTTACCTGAATGTTCTTTTGATCATCAGAAACAACCAGGCTCAGAGTACTTCCATCAATAAGAAACTCTGTTGCATAACAATCAAGAGAACCAAAATCCTTAGCCAATAAATTGAGTTGAGCTCCTTGCTCCTTCCAACTAAGAAAATATATGCTCTTATGAACATCTCCAAGAAGAATGAAGTTCTTAACCTACAACATTGATAGATAAATCTCAACAAATACCAAAGAAGAAAAAGAAGTGGAAGAAGAAAACTCTGTGAGTAGGTTCCAATAAAACGTTAAATTTTTACTAATATGAGAAAAAAAAATACAAGCGAGTCATGATTCTACATTGAGAGAAATTTTTTAATGTTCTGCAATTGGAGAATTAACCTTTACACTGTCGTCATTTCTTAAGCTTTACTCTTTTATCTTTTATTCCTTTTTCATTTTTTTAAGACTGATGATCAAAGGGGAGAGATAGAGAGAGGAGAGAAAAGAAAGCGAGGACTATTCTTATGCCTTGCATTATCATAGATACTTCTTTGAATAAATATAAAGCATCTAACAAAAACAACATTTGGAACAGTCGTTGAAAATACATACAATGTTTAAGCTCACAACATATAATGGCGGAGCATCATAGAATGCAATGCCATTCAACTCTGTTCCGGTCCAGTTATGTAGAATAATTTTAGGACCAGAAGCTATCAACAAGTGACCTTGAAGTGAGGCTAGAGCAGATATGGCACCCTTTTGTTCTTTGGAATAGATCTCCGAGATCTGAAAATTTAACCAATAAAGTAATATTTTTAGTTGCAAAAAAAAAAAAAAAAAAAAAGGCTGTGACTATCATGTATTAAGAGAGTTTTCTTTGTAGTCAAAAGAAAAACAAATATACCTAAATGCCTATTCGCAAAGACGATAATATCTCAAACAAATTTATATATAAATACACACACACACACACACACATCATAATTTTCTTTTCTTCCTTTCAAAATACTGTGGCATTCCTTTCCCCATCTCATTCTAAATTTCAAAAGGTCCACCAATAAGAAACATTGTATTAAAAAGGGGGAAAAAATCCAGTTTCCGATAATATTATATCCTCAAGTGAAAGCTTTAAAAAAGCTTCTAGTAAATATTCTTTCCAAATAAAAAAGACAACGAATTGGAACTTCTGAAGCGTTGAAGAGGAAGTCAACTTTCCAGTCAAAAACTTAATTTTTTTCTGACATAGCAATACAATCATCATGCAAATCCTGAAAAACCTAGCATCACTCTCTAGTTGAATTTCAAAGAAGCTAAACTGATCTCTGAACTCTGCTTTCACACAAAAGACCATAAATAACATAGATGGCTATTTCTTTCAAATGTAAATCAAAACTATTAGTCAATTTCCCACAACAAGAAGTAAAAAACATAAGAAGGAACAAAAAAATATGTAAAGGCCAAGTAGATATGAACGTTACCAAGTTCTGAGAATTGTCAGTATTTTTTCCAACAGAAAACAAAATCACCCGTCCTCTGGCAGCAACATCTTCACCTTGCACATATGCAGTTCCAACAGCTAAAAGCGTTTCATTCTCTTTTGTGGTTATATTCTGTATGACAACACAATGAGAGAAGATTTACAGAACACAAGATAGCATGAGAGAAACAAATGAAAATTTGGCAACAATAGAGTAATAAACACAGCAAGAGGAAGATGTTAAGGAAACAATTGGTATTTAGCAATAAAATCAATCACAAACTGGCTCAAAAAGACATACAAACAGCGTAACAACTCGCACTGTAAGAGCATCTTCAGCACTCTGCATGGATATTGTAGCTCTTGTTTGCCAAGGTCCACCAGATTTTTCTGGTTCTAAAATTCTAATCTCAAACTCATCCACAGTGTATGTCCGTTGCAACTCCTCAGGGCTCAAGTTATGATTCTCAACCTGGTGACCAACTTCTTGATCGACCATGGAAGAAAGAACTTGATTCAATGGTTTATGTACCTTAGGGAAATAATATACAATTAGCAAAACATATTATCACAAATTTCAGATTCCATATTATCACAAGTACCACACAACTTTCTACGCTCCTCAACAATGATATCAGAAGGCTTCCAACAAATCATAACAGGAAATAATAACAAATCCAAGTGAGCATAAATTTTGATAAATCAACCAAAATGCAAGAATTTCCAAAGAACCCAGTGCAGAGAATGTAAAAAATCATGATCATAGGGGCGAGAATGAGATTAGTGAAAATATAAGGATAAATTTATCCAGGCATACACACATAAGTACATAATAGGTGCATTTGGTTGGATATCAAATATACGATCACAAGAGAAGTTTTATACACACATGCACCCAGATATCTGCATGCATATTGCATACTAATGTTATGTATACATAAAAGTGAAGAAGAGAGTAAGTATACTCACGGGATATGAAACTATCACTGGGTAAAAGTTCTTTTCATGAAAGTAGGTGACCTGATGCGGAGTGCATTTTAAAGGAATCTGTGCAAATGAAGAAGGCAAAATCAGCGACAAAGTCATTTGCAAATAAATGGATTAGCCATTAAAAAAAGGTCAGGTGGAGTCACCTTTTGTACCGGCCAGTAATTGTCATAGATTGATGCAGATGGAAGTTGGCATATTTTCAAAATACCCTGGGAAATATAGAAAGACGATGAAGTTATACACAGCGAACTCTGAAAGAGGAATCATATTATTTTCTAACCTGTGATGTGACATATATTAGTCCATGGTTACAGTTCACGTTATGCAGAACAGTGAAAGCAACAATAGATCCATCACATAGCTGACAAACAAAAGAAAGGATAAATTAGAAATTTACATGTATAAGCACAAACAACAAAAATTGATCATATAATGAACTAAGAAGACAATTGCAACTTGAACTGAACAAATTGTTCAAATCAGAACTAAGGCAGTTGATAGTTTAAAATGCCTAGGTCCTCCTATTATGGAAATAGACACCAGCCTACCTGTGGATGAACTCGAAGCCTTTCTCTGAATACCATAAACCATGATGGTCTCGAACCAGAAAGAAATAGCCCTTGATAACCAGCAATATTCTTAAAAATATGTATTCGATGACACACGGTGCCATTTGGTGTATCCTCCCTTGTATTAATGTCCAAGGGGACACGAGCAAATCTCAAATTTCTCAGCCGGGAAGCACTAACATTATTTAAGCCAACAGAATTTTCAGATGAAATGGAACCCTCAGTTTTGGAGGTACTCTCAGGACCTTCAAAGATATAGGCATGATAACAAAGGATTGTCCCATCACTCAAAATTCCAAAAAGGAAAGGGCGGGCATGTTCTCCAGACCACCTCTGCATGGCCAACTCAACAACCTGCAGATTCACCATATGCTCTTTACGGCCATGGCCACTTAATTCTTCACTACAATTGTTCATCGTCTTTAGAGAATCTTCAGATGGTGCTTGTGATAGTATGTCTACTAAATTTGCTTTTCCAGACCCAAATTTTTTCACAGAGAAAACTGACGTAAAACTAGGCACATCAAACATTTCAAGATCACCGCTGTCATAACAAACAATGCAGTATATATCGCCTTGATCTTGTGCAGCACCGTCTGCGCTATCAATTGCCTCACCAACACCTGAAGAAAGCCATGCATCTGTACTTGTCTTCCGAAGCCATGGCTCAGATCCCTTATCGTGATAAAGTGTACACGCAGATACTGCTTTCGTTGGACTTCCAAAGCCAGCTGGTGTACTTACAGAAACAGTGCAGGAAGCAGGATCTGTTTGTCAAACTTGGAAAATGGATAATCAAGCATAGAAATGACCAGGACATTAACTAAGGCATTTAAGAATATTTCATATCATTTTAATTTATGTTCTAATATCTATATTGCAGTTTTATTGTAGCACTGGCGCATTTTCCATCATATTTGTAGAATTTCTCATCCAGACTCTCTTTCCACATAATCTGTTCTCCTAGAACAAGTTTTTATACACACACATAGACATAAATCAGATTAAATCAAGTTTTGTCTTTGATCAAGTGAAAATTTTGCTGGTTTTAATTTTTTTTTTTTAATAATACGTCTATAATTTGCCTATCCTTTGTATACCTCCAATAAGAATCCTAATGCTTCCATCTTTCATTCTCAGTAAAACATACGGATCAGCAATTGAGACAGACAACACAGAGCAACTCTCAGAAGTAGAACCAGATTCAACAGTTGGAGCTCCCAAGGACAAATCTTGTGTCATAAATGAACCATCCAAAATTCGGGCACCACGCTCATACACCTGAACAACTCGACGCCTGGTTGAAGAAAAAGTAAGTTATCTACCTCTCCCGCAATAATTGAGACAACTTATTTAACTAGCATTAAAAATTGTGCAATTCTAAGACCAAAAGGATTCCAAAAACGCTCAGACACCGAAAGAAAATATAGATAAAAGAAAAATGAACAAACACGATAACTTAAATGCTTACTTGGAGCGACATGACAAGCCATTTTGGATGAAACTGGTCAGCGTCGAACAAAAAAAACGGAAAAAAGAAAAAAAAAAAAAAAAACAGAAAAAAGAAACAAGAACACCAACCACCAATCCAAGATGAAAATGACTACAAAAAGAAAACATGGAGAGAGAAAAACCAAAATGAAAACTAAGGGAGGAGATTGATTTGCATGCACAACCACGATCAGTTAAAAATGTTTGCATACATGTAATTTGACAAACATGAAAAGTTAAGACAGTCCAATCAATAATTGTTTCAAATGACTAATGCTAAATTGCCTCTCACCTTCCAAACAAGTTCCCAGCTGCAATTGTCCTTCCTTGCACAAAATAGTCAACATTTTCTGTAACTTCTGTAAGGACGTCAGCTGTTTCAAGCACCTTAAAAAAAAATACAACGTTGCAGTCATTGATGAAAGATATAAAAAATCAAATAATGAAAGTATTTGTTTCAAATAGAAAAAGACATCAGATTACCATTGTCCGAGCCTCCAGACTTATGATCAAATATGCATGATATTCATCATCATATGCAACAACTCTAGAAGAATCAGTGGCATGTCCACGAGTATTCTTGTGGTAAACAGTCCAAATTCCTTTACAACCAGGTAATTCCACCTGCACAAAGTCCAATGTAGTAATCGTAAAGCTGGTAATGTTGTAGTTTTTTTAATACTCATTGTAGTAGTGCTTTTAAAATAATCAGCTGTGAAAAAATCATCAACTGTTTGGGATTTATCAATTATAAAAATTAACAAATTACTATATTTAATATTAAATTACATACAAGTATATAAGAAATTGAGAGAGGGAAATAAAATGACTGTGACATAAACTAGGTGGTAAAATATCATTATTCAAAAATTTAAAAGACTATAATAAAAAAAATATAAATATTTTGTAACCGCTTCCACGTTATTAGGAAAACAAATCTCAAAAGTTACATTTTTTAGTTTGTTTAGATTATTGTAGCTTTCAAAAAAGATTCGAAAATTTTTGTTTACCAAACACTAAGATTGAGTCAAAATTCTCAAATAAACACTTTTAACTCTTCTAATAACAACCCCAAAAGAGTCTTAATCCAATAGTAGCATATTATACTACAAAATAAGACTTCCGTTGAAAAAAGAAAACAAAATAGATGCAAGTTATTGATAACTACCATAGCATACAAATTTTCATAGAATCGCAAGCTTCAACCTTCTAAAAAATCGTTCAACATAAAATTATTTATAGTGATTTGCAGAAATACTTTTTTGTAAGAACAAATGTACGGAAAGTTAAGGGTTTAAAAAATCATAAATGTATCTTGCAAACAGGGAAGTATCCAAATTCTACAAATACAATCAATATCATGAATGTAAAGTGAAAAATAAAAAGGGAATGAAGTTTTTTATCAAGGATATACAAAAAGCATAAATCAATGATTGGAAACATGCCTCTGTAATCATTTCTGGTCGAATTGATTGACGAAGTACACAAAGAGAACCATTCTTCCCATGACCTGAACAGCAGACCTTAAAGATATCCAAAGAATATCATAAGTTTTACCGACAACCATAAACCAATAGTCGCATTATATTCTTGTCTGCTTACCAGTTCATAGTTACTCTGCTTCGCAAACCCAGTTGCATTGGCATCAGCATTGATCCTCAAACCATAAGAGAAGTCTTTCAATGGCCCAACATTTATCAATGAATCTCTCACAGCAAATGAAAATGATTTCTGCACTCAAATAGAGAAAATGATAATTTAGTAAAGGAAATGAACAAAGACATGTTACATTCTCTGCTGATAACAAAATAAACATGACAAACTTATTTCTCAATATGCAGTTCAGATCATCCAACCGTGAAAATATTGACATCTTGCTATCCATATAAACATAAATGGAACAAATTATAAAAACAGTTTTGAAAACCTTAAGAAACTCATAAAAGAATTAAAAGTCATTCTCATCACAATTTAATAAATTTAGATTAAATTTCAAAGCAATATTTAAAAATTAATCTAAAAATATAAAATTAATGCAATCACTTTCTTAGACACTAAAATATTAAATATCTTCGATTTTGTACTATTAATATTTAAGAGTTGAGTTTTGAAAATATGTTTGATTACTGTAAAACAAATTCAGATAAATTTCGTTAAGGAACCAAAATTTCAGAGACTCCTCTCCTTGTCAGGGCACCGTAGAAACCAGAAATACTTCTTCTTGGGAAAATTTAAAAAAATGTTCACAATGTCCCCAAAACACGTCTCACTTGCATGAAATACATTATATGATATATAAAGAGGTAACCACCTGTGCAGATTCAGCATTATTTGGAGCTGAGCCATATAAAGAGAGCTCCTCACCGCTGATCAAATCCTGCAGAGCATCTGATGACAGTCGCCGCAATCGCTTTGCCGTTGGGGCATCATTGTCAACATCTCCTACCTGGAAGTTGGAATTCTCTCTGAATGTCTTCTTGAAGAATTATAATATATATAATGAAAAATGGCTTTTATTCACTTTTAAGCTTCTAAAAGTAAAACTAAGCTTATTATCAATTTTCTCAGTTTCTTATTATTAAACTATAAAAGCTGTAGAAATTAGAAAAGCATACTACACTTTTAGGTGTATCACCGTGATTGAACAATGAACATACAGACAAAGAAACAGTAAAGCAAGAGGTATAAACCTAGACTTCCACTTTTATTTGGAAACCTATCAAATCTTTGCAGCATAGTGATATGTGCCTGCAGTTCCTTACATTCACAGAAAACATAAATCAATCACACAATTTCACACTGTTACGTATAGAAAAAACATCAATTCTTACAAGAACAGCAAAATTCTAAAGGATCCTCTCTCCCTTCTCCACAAACCAATTTCCAGAATTTTTTCTTAACTCCTCTCCTTATATAACTATTACACTTATATTTTCTTCTCCTTATTTACGCCTCTCATAAGAGAAATAAACAGGAGACCTCTCCCCCCTAACACAGATGAAAAACCAAATTTACTACCAAGAAAACGGAGAAAAATTTAAAAAAAAAAAACAATCAATTTATAATTGTTCACAAAATTAAACTATGAAAAAAGTACACTACTAGAAATTCAAAAGTGAACGAAATGGAGCACAAACCTCTTCTTTAAGACTACCTGCCAATCTTAATCATCCTGATCCCCAAGTAAATTGCACCATCAAACTATCTCCATTTATTCATTACTCACTACAAATACCCTTATATAACTATTTCACACATTTTCTTCCTCCTACTTACGCCTCTCGTAAGAGAAATAAATAGGAGGCCTCTCCTCCTAACATTACCCTCCGCCCATTCAGATGATTACTGGGGTGGAATATTGATAGATGATGTATTTGCTCCTATAGCTAGTTCAAGCTGAGAGACATGAATATATAATGAATAGCTACAGTGACACAAAAAGTAAGGAGATAAGCAACTAGACCAATCTTCACCTCCACGAGATAAGGTCCATAGAAACGAGGATGTAACTTTTCATTTCGTGTCAACTTAACACCCCGTGATCTCAAGTCAACATAAACCTTCATTACAACTTGTGCCTTATGCAAATGCAACTTTAACTCAGCAAGAATTCCACCACGTTCGACTAATAGTTGTTTGACTGAAGCAACGTGTGAAGTTCTCATACCAGAACATACCAAAGGAGGAGGGGTCTACCCTAAACAATCTGAAAAGCAATAGTCTGCATAGCAGAATGAAACGAAGTATTATACTGATACTTATACTAAGATAACCAACAATTCTACAGTTTAGGTTTATCATACACAAAAAAATACAGATAAGTCTCAAGACATTGATTTACAACTTCTATTTGCTCCCCTATTTGAGAGTGATAAGTTGTACTTTGCTTCAATGAAGTAATTCTGCCTCTAAAAAATTCTAGTCCGAAAGAACTCATAAAAATCTTATCCTAATAAAAAATAATGTAAGAAGGAATTCCATGAACGTGGACAATTTCTTTAACAAATAAAATGGTTACTGAGTCTGCAGTAAATAGATGGTGTAGAGGTAATAAATGTGCATATTTGTTGAGTCGATCTACAACCACAAAAATAGTATCATAGCCTTCATAACGAGGTAAAATCCACAAAAATATCTTTTCACACTCGATTCGGTATTTGTAGAGGTTGTAAGAGACCTGCTAGCGACAATGCTAAATATTTATTTTGTTATGTTAGGCAAGAAAATACGTAAGCATGAACATCTTTATGCATACCCAATCAAAAAAATTCAACAAATAACTGTTGAAAAATCTTAGCCATCCCAACATGACAACCCTCGTAACTACCACGAAATTCTTTCAATAAAAGAGGAATTAAGAAAGAACTTGCAGCAAGCATCACTCGGTCATTATAGAATAAATAATTATCAATCATATGATACCCATGACAATTTTCTGAGCCTTGAAGAATGGTTGTTTTGTTAACACACATATTTGGATCTTTGTCAATTTATGCCCAAGGAAGGGAAACCATAGATGTTCTAATAGTTGTTAGAGTCCCTTCAAGATGTCTTCAGAGTGCATCAACAACTTTATTCTCCAATCTAGGGCAATACAGAAATTCAAAATTATACCCAAGAAGTTTGGTGACCCACCTTTGATGCTCCGATGGAAGAACATTCGATTGATATGTAAATCAATACAAAGAAAATTGCCACAACTCTAAAGAAAACCTATAGACTCGAAACCACAAGTGTAGCATAGACTCAAAAAACACTCTTCTCATTGACATAGAAGCATTCTTTTATTAATAGATGATTGATTGATATCTCCATTCACTCTCTCCCCTCTTTATTTATAGCCACCCACTAACTTTCTTGCCACCTCACCATGTCATTTCCAATGCTACCCCTTCTTCACTACTCATCATTACTCCCTTCAAAAGTGACATTGTCCTCAAAGTTGTGAGTTGGTAGGTAAATTTTTCACTTCTTATTAGTGTCTTGCTTTCAATTTCCCACAATCTCAAACAAATTAAAGCAAAGGCCGTAAATATACGTCCAAATTCCTTAGTCTGTCTCTTTGGTTGTTCTCCCCAAGAAACTTGTCCTTTGCTCAAATATCCAACCCAATAAAGCATCAAGTCAATCCTTTAGATAGTCTAAATTCAAACTTAATGTATCATAGTTTAAGCCCACCGATCCAAGACTAGGCTCTTCTAAAAGCCAAATCTCTTCCCTCTAAGCCCAAACAATATTTAGATGAGCCTAGTCTTGGATCAGTGGGCTTAAACTATTATGCATTAGGTTTGAATTTTAACTATGTAAATGATTGGGCAGGTACTTTATCGAGATGGATGTTTGAGGAAAATGTAAGTTTTATGGGAGAAGCAACTAAAGAGACGAAACGGTAGAATTTGGATGCATATTGTGCGGCATTTGCTCTATTTTGTTTAGGTTCGAGAGAAATTGAACTCGAGACACCGATAAGAAGTGAAAATTCTACTTACCAACTCACAACCTCAAGGTCAATGTCTTTTTTAAAAGAGGGAGTAATGATGAGTAGTGAAGAAGGGGTAGTATCGGAAATGTAGTGAAGTGGTTGTCAGCATAGTTATAAATAAGGAGGGAATAGAGTGAATGAGGATATAGCCTCTATTATCAAAAGAATGCTTCTATCTCTCTAAGAAGAGTGTTTTCCAAGTCGAGACGAGACTTGTGATTTCCAAGTCCGAAGGTTTTCTCTAGATTTGAGGCGATTTTCTTGGTGTTGATTTACATTGCAATCGATTGTTTTTCCACCATGCAACATTCTTCTCATTGGTACTAGGCGAGTGCATCACATTCCAAACACACTGCAATGGTCTCTAATTTTTTTGCTTCTGTCGTGCAATTTAGAGTGAAAAATCTCTACACGCAATAGACCCATTCATCTAGGACTCTTCCATCATAAATCTGCATCTCAACCCTTCAGTATGACCCATTCATTCTGGCACCCTTCTCCTTTGCATTCCTCCACTCTGTTTGTACCTAGAAAGCCAGCATCGGCATCCCCTTGATCAAATAAAATATCAAATGAAATCAAATAAAAAAAACAATCTCGAATTGATCTTTCATAGTTCGTTGTTGATTGAAGTGGGTGGGTGACCCAACCAAATGTTCATCTCGTTGCATGGACATGTCCTCCAATCTGCCCAGAATCCAGTGACATGTTTCTTCAGATAGTCAAGTTCTTTAGCGACTAACTCCATGTGCTTAAACATCCTTTGTTCCTCCAATGTCTCTACACAGCTATTGCCTTTCTTACTTGACATTTCTGGTACGCTCTTACACCAATTTGATATGTTCCCGCTTCAAGTTCTTTATTTTCATAGAAAACATGCATCAATCCCACACAATTTTACACTGTTATATATAGAAAACACAAATTCTTACAAGAACTACAGAATTCTAAAGCGTGTGCTATCCCTGTCCCACAAATCAATTTCCAGAATTTTTCCTTAACTGCTTTCCTTGACTTCCCTCTCCATTTAATTCATTACTCACTACTAATATATTCCTAAAGTACCTTCATATAACTATTACACACTCATATTTTCTTCTCCTTATTTGACCCACTCATAAGAAAAATAAACAGGAGGCCTCTCCCTCCTAACACATAAATGAAAACCAAATTTATTACGAAGACAACTGAGTAAAATTCAGATAAAAAAACAAACAATTCATATTGTTCACAAAATTAAACTATGGAAAAAGTTCAATACTAGAAATTCAAAAGTGAACAGAATGGAGCACAAACCTCCTCTTTTAGACTACCTGCCAACCCTAATGGTCCCGATCCACAAGTAAATTGCACCATCAAACTATCTCCAAGGCGGCTTCCCAGAAAAAATAATGAATTTCCAATCATTGTAATGTCCTATGCAATGACCAAAAACAATCTTAAATAATCATTCCTTTTGAAAAGGAAAATTAAAGAAATAGGAAAATTAAAGGTTCCTAAAAGTTCAACATATCTAACTAACCGATGTAAGAACTGACGCCTTAGATTTTGAAAGATCAAGTCTTTGCACAACCCTGCAAAAGGGAATAAATTAAGACAAACTTATAATACTTCCCTCATGTAGTGAGCATTTTAATTTCCAATAGTTATACCCACGAATGCAAAACAAGATCAAGTTTTATGCAGATGTAAAATATAATCAAGAATGTGCTTTTTCAACTATAATCAACTCAAATTGGTTCAATCAATGAAGATTGATCTAAAGCACTTATTCTTGATTAAGTAATGGTCAAAGATTGTCTGTCAGTTATTATATCAGTTGCAAACACTACAATAGCCCTTTACACTACACCAGATCCTCTAATAGCCATTCCTCTCCAAATATCCTAAACATAACCCAGTGAGTGATCATATCTTCAACAAAACCAGTGAACCATAATATATTCAGTCAAAATAAATGCATGATATAAGAATTACTCCACTCTTCCAAACAAATGATATTTTTCTCCAAATTCAATGTAACAGTAACTAAAATTAGTCCACTTTATACCGCTAAAGAAAAAAATAATAAAAATAAGACAAAGATGTCTTTATTAAAGCCTCTACCTTGAAACACTCTTCATCAAACTCATTATTGCTATGATCTTTTTTTTTTGTGCTTAAAGAACTAGATTTCGGCAAAAAAAAGACTTTTGTAGATTTATTCTTCCCACACAAATTTTGTTTGTATATAGTTTCCACAACAAAGTTATAAATATTGATGTGAAAAATACTATCCAGAGAAAATATACTCCAGTTCTACAGAAATAATTTAGGGTGACAGTGGTCCAGTTACAAAAGAAATAGTAACAATGCCACGAAAGAAACATAATCACATATTCAAATGTCGACCAAAGCAAAGAGTTGAACTTTAAATAGGAATGTGGATTCCAGGAATGAGAGATAGAGATGGAGAAGTAGGTCAAATGAAATTATTAAAAAAGAAAAGAAAATAGCCTTACTACTTTAAATTAGATAAAAACTATGTATGCATTACTAAGATATTAAAAGTCAGATGCCAACAGTAAGTTCAATTGACAAACAATATGCATGAGCAACCAAAAATGAGTTCATCAACATGGATGTTGAGGAATGAAAGCACAAAAGGTCATACTTTTGGCTTTTCAACTTCACTATTATCAACCTCATCCAAAAAGGCAAAATAAAAGGGAAAATAAAAGAAAATAGGATTAGCTGATAATATTTCCAGAATTAGAAACAATAAAGGTCTGCAATTGAAATCTCATTATGTATTGTTTGTTATAAGCACTAATCCATTTACATAGCAAGGTCTATTGCAAAAAAAAGAAAAAAGAAAGGGAGAACAAATCACATGGAGTTCAGGAAAATTTTGTTGATAAGTTTTCAGTCAAATTACAAAAAATAATTAGTAAAAAACCAAAACAAAAGGCATATGCTTTTTGTGTTATTGGAGACTCTTGTGCAAGCTTTGACGTAATATATAAACCACAAGCTTTGTCTTGGAAAATTTTTAGCACTTAAATACCTCCCTTTGCATAAAACAATCAGAGCAAGGTAAGTTGATAAAAAACAATGACATTTCATAACAAAAATCAAAATAAGTTCCACGAATTTTATCAATGCATCAAAGCCTATTCTCCTCTACCCTCTTTGTTTGTTACAGTTCATGTAAAACTGAAAGCCAATAACATACTTAATTGCTAAAGAACAAGTAACAATCTCAAAATATTTAGCTGATGTAGCGAGCCAAAAAAAACAGTACTAGCACCCACCGTCCATCATAAATAAGTGTCAGCAACAGCAGTTCCCCTGTCTTAGTTGAGAGCAACGCTATGTCATTTAATAACCAAGTTGCATTGGCAGCGTCCAATTCCACACTGAAGCTTGATGTTGGCACCTCTTGACTGACATTAGTGAAATTAAAAATTCTAAGTAAAGAAAAATTTAATAAAAAATAAGTGTAAAAGAAAATAAACACTAATGTGAATTCCTAAATACAATAATGCAAGAGCCAGAAGGTAGGGGCTGAGAGAAAACAATCAATGTAAATTAGAGGCTGATGGAAGTTGAGCACCTAATAATTTTGACCAAGATACATTGTCCGTTCACACCAATAGATAAATTTTGAGAAATTATCGATTTTAATCATATATTATACTCGTGATTTCAAATAGCTCTCTGTACAAAAAAAAAACCGACAAACCAAATTATGTACTATAATCCTGTTATCGATCTTCACCTTTTTAATTTTTCCGTCAACACATACGTTAAGTGTGGAGTTTAAAAAATATATATATATATTTATTAATTTTTAAAAAAAATATCAAATAATATTCAATTTACTTGAAATTTCTATCACCTATTCATCCAATCATGGAAAAATAATCTATAAATTTTCGTGATTTTATAACAATTGTACGATTTATTATAACTTTTTTTTATAAAATAATTAAATAAAATTACGATAAATCATACAAGTGTTAAAAAATCACAAAAAATTATAATACAGGATTTGGTTTATCGATTTTTTTAGTAGAAGGGTTATATGAAATTACAAGTATAATACATAATTAAAATCGATAATTTTCCATAAATTTATCTTTGGATAGCCTAAAAATGAAGTTTTACTTTTTCCAATAAATTCTCTTTGTTCTTTGCTTAAAAGGGGCGAAGTTACTAATCATCTTCTAAACTATTTGTTTACCTTTCCATTGCGAACTTTGGTGTAGAATCAGGAACGTGAGGCACATTTAATTATTTACTTTTCAGCATAACTTAGTTCGAAGATCATACATAAAGTACAAACAACAAAGTCAATTCAAAGACATTGCCCATGGAACCACTACATATAAAAGAATTGTTATCAACAAAAATCCTTTAAATCATCTTATTTATCCAAAAAAACAAACAAAAAGATTATCAAGACAGCACTTGACCATATCATTCAAGTGTAGCAAAGTAAGGCTAATAAATGACAGCATTATTTGGTTTGCAGTTAATTATATTTTGAGATGCTTCCTCTTACTTGGAGAACTAGTAGAAAATGTCAAATGAAACATTGAAAAGATCAATAATCAATAAATGCTTGAAACATCATAGATTGTCCTCTATCTTGTCTCATTGATCAAGGCGTTACAGAAACTGTGTTAAGGGAAACGGGTAAAGAGCACTCATATCAACATTTTACGGGGAGAAATGCCAAATTAGAGTTTTAATTAAAAAAAAAACAATATTTCAGCAAAACAAACACATGGGCCAAATACAGATCCCAAAAAAGGAACAATTTTATAGACAAAATATATAATATATGAAGGCAGAAATAAAGAGAGTTGCAACCTGCTATCAGCGAAAACTGCATAAGGGTTCAAAGCCAATGCACAAGAAGATGACTGAAATACAACACAGGTTAGTCAGGCACTGTCCCGACAATGAGAGTGAAATGGAGCAGCCTCAGTAAAGATAAAAATATATTATTACTACAAATCTGGTGAGGGGAGGGAAAGTGCGAGATCGACTAACTCACTAATCAGATGGCTAGAAAAAACAAGTACAGAATAAAAAAAAATATCCCTACCTGACTATGATAGTGAATACTATTTGCACTAATCACAAGCACGCCTCCAATTGGTGATGGCACAGCAAGCAGCTTGTACGCATCATGAGGGAAATTCTGAAAAAAATAAAGGAACAAACAATCTAGAAAAGTAATAATCAAATCAAACATTACACATGGATATGTTAGATACGAGCTGGTTTTTATATGTGAAAGATACTACCATATTTTTTAATTATATTATGTCCCACTGCTATCTTTACCATCCCTGACTCTTATCACGGCTCCTAAATCAATTACAAATGAATGTAGAAAACAACTTATGTCATAATGACATCTCATAAAAATGAAAATTGTAGCAAAAGATAAAATCACTAACATTTCCTATTTGGGTCTTCCTCTCGATTGTTATCTCCTTACTTGTTGCTTTTGAGAGCCAGTTGTACAAAAAATGCCTAGATGGTTGGAAAAAATACTACTTCTTTACGTGTGAAAAACTTACTTTGATTCACATTGCTCTTGATAATATCCCAACCTACTATTTCTCTCTCTTCAAGTTTCGAGTTAAGCTTGCTAAAATGTTGAACAAAATAGCCAGATCTTTTTTGAGAAAGAATATGAAGGAAGGTCAAGTCCTTGTCTAATTTGTTGGGAGTTTGTTACTAATCCTAAATTGAAAGAGGGACTTAGGATTGATAATTTTCAAGCTAAGAGCAATGCTTTGTTGGAAATATAATTGTGGAGATTTCTAACTTCTTGTGGCATGTGGTCTCATGACTTTTGGCAAGGCTACCAATCCAATTAATTGTGTCACATTTCGCAATCTTTGGAAACATATTTTTCTTTACTTTTCATCTTATCATGATTGCATTACATTTAAAGTGGAGAGCATAACCTATTTCAGTTATAGGAAGATAGGTGAATTGGGGATACCCTTTTCTGTGCTTGCTTTCTTGACATTTATTGTTTGACTCGTAATAAAAAATCTCTCTTTTTTCAACATGAATAATACTCTCAATCCTTGGTATCTTTCCTTCCGAATAGATATAAATATTTCTGAGCTAATTGAGTTTTTTACTCTTCATGCGGCTATTTCTAATTTCTTTCCAAGAATAAGTATTACCGATACTACAATATGACTTTTTAACCCTTCAACAAACTTTTCTTCCAGATATTCTCTCTTATCTTATTTCTGCTTCTATTATTAATTTCTCTTTTTTTGACTTTATTTAAAAAAAATACGTCTCATCCAAAATCTAATATTTTACTTGGATTCTTGAATATGAAAAGTTATGTACTTATGAACAAATTCCGAAGAGGAATCTCTTATTGGCTCTTTCCTCATATTGTTGTTCTTTTTATAAAGAACATGAGGAAACTAATACTCACAAATGATAATTATAAGGTTACTAGAGGCATTTGGAGGCAATTTTTCTCCTTTTAATTGCAATATGGAGGTACACTCAAACATTCAACGCTTCTCCTTCCTGGGATCTTTAACAGGGATGAAAGATCAAAGAAACAAAAGTTAATATTGATACTAAGAGTGTTGGCTATTTTTTGGGTTTGCTAACTTCGTCGCAACGCTGTTATCTTTGATAATAAAGAGACAATTACATGGAGAAATATTAATTACATTATTGCTAAGTACGCTTATTGTTCAAAGTTTTTTAGCATTTATCTTTTTAATATTATTCTCTCTAATTGAAAAGAAATTGTTTTAGATTAAAGGTTTCTTTTCTTGAGAATAGTTTTCCTCTTCTTTGTATTTCTTCTTTATCAATATATTTCGTTTCTTATAAAAAAAATTACTAACATTACGGGAAGTTTTAATTTTAATTTTTTTCAACAAAAGATTTTCTTATCTCCCCTTTTTATATTTTACACTAACAACGAAAAAAAAATATTCTTTTAGATAGAGAAAATAAACCAAAACATCTCGGATCCATTTTCAATTTTAGTATCTACTCACGTGAACAATTCAAAATGTAATGAAGGTACCACTAGTGACTAGGTTTTTACCTCATGCTCCCTAATATTTGGGTGATAAACCTAATAGACCAAGATTGCAAGTAATAATTTCAACATATTACTTTAATATATAAACTATTATAGATTCATTTTTAAGTAGAGTAAGCTATTTTCAATATAACTTAACAAGCTTACAAGTTACAAGAGGAAAGAATTTGTCCAACTTGAAACTTACGATGGCTGACCATATGAGCGGATGCTGCTTCAAAGTTGTACTGATACTAAGCGCAGAGAGCATGCAAGTATTCTGCTTCCATGAGACACGCCCAGCCCAAGTTAGCTCCCTCTCATGAAGGATAACCATTACCGGTTCAATATAACCTAAACAGTTATCAAATCAACAAATAAGAAACAGAATGCATCTTTTACTAAACTTCACAATGATCACCCGTTATGTTAAAACTACCATGCACATGTATCACGTAACGATCCAGATATTTTCCAACAAACTGAAATCCATTGTGTTACTGTGACTATATAAAGAATTATAATATAGGACGATGTCAAAACTATCTGTTGTTAAAATATCCTTTTGTATATTCTTGAAAGAATGGACGTTCAACTTCAATATGAAATCCAACTGTGCCTGTAACTTTTCAGTAATATTGTAGTCTATTAATAAAAAGAAACTTCATTAAAAGGGAAAATTACAAAAAACAAATGTGGAATAGGCTTAAAAACAAGTCTGCTTCCTACAATAGTAAGATTAAAAACTTAATGCATGAGTGAAATGCTTTACCATCGCTTGAGTTTACCTATGGTGCATCACATGTCCACAATCTAAAAACTAAACAAAATAAAAAAAAAAATACTAAGAATTGGAGAAAACTAAATACTTGATGTTGGAAAATGGGGAGAAGAAGATGATGCCTTGTTTTTAAATTTGGTGTCATTGGAACAAGAGAAATATTTTAATCTAGACGAGCTTAGCAAGTTTTATTGAAATACACATTCTTTGTGGAGGGTTGATTTTTATTTGAATTGTCTTCTGTCTTCACAGAGTTGAGCGCATCTCTGCAGTTCTCTCCCCTTCTTTGTACATAGGGTACATAAATAAAGTCACATAAAAAAAAAAAAAAAACAGAAGAAAATTTGTGTGAATGTAATATACAAATATAAATATTAAATCAGCCGAATACAAAATTGGAGTAACTCCTACCATGTACAAATACAAAATCTTTTACATGCTTTACATCTAAATCTCGCAAGCTGATAATGTATGATGATTCTATTCGAGCTGAAACTGCACCTCCAAAACCAAAAGCATCATCCTCCCCAACCAAACCATAACCAGCCTAATAGTGAATATTCAAGTAGTGTATCAGAATAAATACCAAAAATTTGAAGCCCGTCAAAGCACAAAAAAATAGATAAGTTTGATTCTATATAACACCTAGGGCGAATACATTGTCAATATTATTTAAAACATTCAACAAAGATCTCTTCTAAACTAATATCCCATTCTGTTTTTCCACATGCATCAAATTTAACCACTGATAAGTTTTTGACAAACATCAGCACCTCAACGTGAAACATGAATACATGATAAAAATTGAAATACAATAATTCCACAACTAACTACTTCCTTCAACGCCAAAGAATAAAAAGATACGTGAATCTACAAAACAAAACACTTCTCATTCAGTATTTTCAGTGACAGACCAAAATACCTATACTTTTTTAAAGGCAAAAATACCCTTTTGTAACACGTTATAAAGACTAATAAACACATTCCAGAATGCAAGGCATCCTAGATTATACTAGTTTGTTGTCCAAAATAAAAATAAAACTTCACGGAACAAAAAGCTAATATACCATAAAACCCGTATCTTCAGCCTTCTAGCTAAGAAATTCTAAATTCACCTTGAATAACTTTTCTCCATAATATTCTTGAAAAAACCACTTATCAAAAAGAATAATTCTACGTTTACTTTCTTATTCTACCATTTTAAAATACTCATTAAAAGTCAAGTAATGATTTGTATAATTAATGTGATAATTAATTAATTACAATTTATAATATTAATTATAATTTAATAATATCAATAATTGTTTGACATGTCTGCAAGTATTTTAACACAGTAAAATAAGAAGGTAAACATAACATTATTTTACTAAAAAAATATTTAAACTTTTTCAAGTGGAGATAAATCTTAATAAAGACTGAAACATTGATATACATAAGTAGCATTTCTTTCTTATGGACAAACTATGTTCTCATATTTCAAGCCCTCACCCACCACTATTCAGCAAATTTTAAATTAATGAATTAATTGATATTTGAGATAAATCAATTAAAGGGAGAAATTGTATAAACTATGTTAATATAAGCTCCTTATGGACAAAGTATCCAAACTATGTCAATTTAATCATTTAACTGATTTTTCAGATTTCTCTAAATGCACCGGCCTAACCTTTCATATTCTTTACTAGTCAATTCCAAATTTGATACAATGACAAAATAGAGATTCGAACTCAATATCTCTTTCTTTGATACATGTTAAATTAACACTAAACCCAAAAGCTTAGCTAATTAATTAAATCATTTTATTTATTTCGAATAAAATATATATATACACACACATACAAATAAATGAGAAAAACTAACATTGAAATAAATCTATGCAATAAAGCATCCAAGAGGAATGAACATATTAAAACCTCCCTTGAAAGCATGCTAATTAATAAAGGATAGAATTATTTGATACACCTAGCCAGAACAAAACCGTAAGACACTCAAATTCTAAACTTATCCAAATCAGAGTACAAATGAAACTTGAGCTCACTGTATATTGTATAACAACTACTGATCCTTTCTTCAGCTAATTATTTCAAATCATTGCTCAGGAGATACTCATGCATTTTAAGATCCCAAACACCTTGATGCAAACCAAGTACAATAAACCAAACGTGGTGCAATGCCTAAACAATTTGACTTCTAGAGCTAGTACGTTTCTTTATAAAAATGAACTAATAAACAATCATTGTGTCTCTTCTTATGTCTAATTAGTAAAATAGCAACAAAATAAGCAAGTATTCTTCCACATGGCAAAGCAACATAGAATGCACAAGTTAAAACTAGCAAAGATTACATGAAAAATTTAAGAAACCAAAAGAGACCTGAGCCGCTTTAAGTATTATCATTTGCAAACCATAGACAAGAATCCCTCCACATCTCCCTTGAGGATCAACCTTTACCAGTGGACCTCTAGCAAATGATTCCCTACCTCTTTTTAAACGATGCCATTCTGGACCTTCAAAGCAATGCATGGAGCTGTAAATGCAGAAAATCACGAAATAAGAACCGTTAAGCAACAAGATGAGAAATAAATTGAAAATAAATAGAAAGGGATCAGCAAATTAAAGCCATCCCCACAAGTTCCATCACCCATTTATTAATAGATACTGAGATCTTTGGTGCATATGCAGCGGTAGTCAGTTTGAATCTCTTCCTACTGGGCACATTTATCGATAGAATGTGAACATAATATTTTAGTAAATACAAGCTATAACAATTTTTCCAATTTATTGGAGGGCACCAAGCAATATTCATGCAAAGTTATCCTGTTAAGTATAATCTAGGAGTTGATGTACTTAAGATATCTTTACAATCTGCTATGTATAAACGCCAAACACCTTTCGTCATGATTGTATTTTCACAACTCTATTTTTGCTTGGTCAAATAAATTCTGACTTCCATTATCTTTCCAAGGCAAAAGTCATTTCTGTAGCTTAATGAAGGCCAGTTTTCTCTTTTGATCCCTTCAAACAAAAACTTACCCTCTCGAAGAAAGAAAAAGCTGGATCTAAAGATATAATTAATTCTCATTCCTGCTTTAACCTTTCAGATAAGGAAAAAATATAATAAGAGACAATTTTATTGTAGTTGTATTGTTTAAATTAGCAAAAATGAGAATCGTTATACAAAGATAGTATTGCATATGCATATATATTTAAGCTTTGCACAAGAAATGTTACAGCCAGAAAATTAGATAAAAGTCAGGTACTCTGTGATCAAATTTTTTAGCATAAATAGGTTATGAATGCTAGAATAATTAACAAAAAGACATTGATAACTAAAGTAATTATCTCAAGCTTTAAATTAATATAGATGTTTCCCATCAATAGTATGTGAAGTATTTAAAAATCTTGGTCCGAAAAAGGAGGAATTTAACCCCACAACATTATAAGTATAAACATAAACATAAAAAAAAGTCACTCAATAAAACGTCCAAACACCACCTTGTACGGAGGCCGTGGATTGAATCATCAAACTCAAGAACTGAAATTTTGGCATCTGCTATGGCTAAGATTATAGAATCTCTTCTCCTAGAACCATCATCCCCACCAGCAGATAAAACTTTCATAGACTCTACATAACCATGCAACCTGCAACACAAAAGAAACCTCCCCGTTAAAAACAAATGCAATAAAGAGATAATGAACAAGAAGTTGCTGAAACTGCTATTAAATATATAGGTCTTTAAACATATATACAAATCTTCTAGAAGTGGATAAAAGGATACAAACACGAGTGGTTGACGTCAATCACACATTCAATCGAAAGTAATATCCTAGATATTTTTTATGTTGATTCATAATGAAGTTCCCAATGAAAGATAAAGACCACCAACTTCCTATAAACAAAACTCACTTAAGGGAAGTTCTAGTATGTACACTGAACCGCTGCACAATTATGTGTCGAACATTTTAATTATTTCATGTACACGCAACAAAACATTTAACTGAATCAATTAATGCATATATCAAGAAATTTTGAAGGGGAGGAAACACAGTATGAACAAATAAACAATAGAAGGAAACAAAAAAAATGATTTCCTATTCCATATTTTATATAAATATACTATTTACTTTACTTATCGCTAAATCTCCAAAGTGGAAATGGTATATCTCCATACATCTAGAGTACGGCCCATAAAATGGAGGAGATGAAGACTACTAAACGGCTACTAATTCTATGGAGACAAACAAGTCAGCCAACTCGAACCTAAAAAAATTCAGTTTACCAAATCTACTATGTTAAACGAGCAAAGCCTAACGAGTTTAACCCAAGTCAGTCTGCGAGCCACAAGTTAAACAAGTCAAGCCGAGTCGGCTAAATGAATCTAATGAGACTTAAAGAGCCGAGCATACATAAATGTTTCAATGTTATATCAATCTAATTTATATTTTTTTAAATTTAATTATTAAAATTATGATAATTATTATTTATTATAATGTCAAAATATATTAATTAATCGTTTTATTAACAAAATTATTTTATTAATATATAAAATGATAAGTATAAAGGAAAAAATTATATGAAATGATCCAATAATAAAATTTATTACACGCATATCATTACAAATATTTGACAGATGCATCACTATAAATTATATACATATCAACTAGGTTGACACTCGTCAAATTAACGATCATTTGCAACATGTCAAAAAAATTACAAATTCAAAAAAATTATTTCAATTTACAATACAAAGTAAAAAAACAAAATCTAGTCAACGTCTAAATTCCCCTTCTTTATCTATTCACTTGATGCTTTAATCTCTCGTTGTTGGACCAATTAATGATTGAAACATCAAAACTTACAAATTATAAGGTAAAAAAACGTAAACTTAAAATTATTAATCACAAACATACGATCAAGTCCAATCATGTCTTAGGGCACACAATGAGACTCAGTTCATCTTCAAAGCCCGCCAACCAGTTCGTCCAAAACTAAACACATCAACTTTAAGATTTCCATAAACCCTACAATAAATCATGCTCACAGGCTGCAATTCTCACCTATCTCCTTCTCCTCCTCCTCCTAAACGATCCCCTCTACTAATTCCCCCTCCTCTCTCTCTCTCTCTCTCTCACTGAATGGCTAAATTTCTTCTCTCTCCTCCCTCGTCCTTTCAACTTCCTCCGCCGCTACAACAAACACAACTACCGCCTCTCCTCCCTCAATTAGTTACCTCACCAATCTCGGCCTTAACTACTCCATCGCCATTGTCCAACGCTTCCTCTCTACTCTTGTCATCGTTTCCTACATCTGTTGTCGCGTCTCTCGCTACTTAGACCTTGAATGGCAAAGCATCGTCGCAAACCCATCTAACTCTAACGTAATAGTTCTCCCTCATATTTTCTTTATTTTGGAACACGACGACGACCTAGATCAACAGAGAGATCGCAAGAGGGGGCACGCTTAGGAGAGAAGCTGAAAAGAAGGGGGTGGGGAAGCTAGAAGGCTAGGTGAGCAACGAGCAAGCCAGCTCGCCAGCCTGCAAGTTTGACTCATCTGGTCCGATCCTAGGCGGGTTCATGAGCCCAATCTCTAGGCTCAGCTCGGCCTACCAAGTGGGACTGGACAAGCCCACATGTTCAAACACTAACTAATTCCACATATGATAAGTTAAGAAAACCATATTAGCTGGTAAATAAATTATGGATTTTACTTATGAGAACACAAATTACCTTGTTTGAATGAAGTGAACTTTCCACTAAACAATTGAATTTTCTATTCACTCATTTGACAAGGAAAATTTGTGGCTCTATAGTCAAATAACAAATTGAACTAATCCATGGGTCTAATTTCTTGGCATGCCTTCAGGGTTAAGAATCAATTGGAAATTAAATGTTATTCCTAACAAGAGCAATTCAAGATAATAGACAACAAAAAATAAAGCCAATACGAACCTATATGCAGTTCACTTTATGCGAGTTACATTTCCTTGCCATTATGAATTAGCTGGAAATCAAGAATCTGGCATAGTGCAGGATTCACTCACCTCACTCCTCTCTCTTAGAAGATGATTATGTCCCATCAATGATTCATTTCTATGAAACTCAAAATTCTCCAATTATCTTTGTCATGTAAAACATACGAGTAGTCTTTCATGTATCTTGTCTATAAAGTGCAATCAAATATTACCAATAAAGTACTATACCTACACAATAAAGGCAACTTTGTGGTGATAGTATTGCTGCTTCTCTCAAGTAAAAGTCTATGAACTACTTGAAGTTATATGGGCATGCTAAATATTAGAATCCATTCCAATATGCTTAATTCTTTTCTAGTTTCAAATAATGAATTCCAAATCCTAACCGAACATCTAAGGATCTACTTATTAAATGACGACAAATGAAGGAATAAGGTTGGGAATTTGATGAGTAAGATGAAGCCCAGTAAAGCAAATGAGTTGGTAAAGAGAACAACAACTTTCTACTACATGACTTAATACTAGATAATCTACGTACTGTAGCTTAAAAAAATTATGATCATTTTCAAAGCTGAAGTAAAATGCTTAATATTTCTATTAAAAAATAAATGAGCAAGTAAAAGTTGCAGCTTATAAGCTGAATCAACGACACAAGGATAGACATATAGATGATCCCAAAACATATTAGCCCAGTAACTAAGTTCATACGTATCCCCAACCTCTAACAATGCATAGAAAAGGTACCAATCACGATCGATTGGCTGGTGCTGAAGTTTGTTATTAGTTATGAAATTAAACTCTAGCCTGAAGCCTAACAGCTACCTCCCAAAAACTGGACTAATCAATCGTAGAATTTGAGTAAGAAGCAAGATTATTTGTTAAATTTACAATTTAACATCACCAGCACAAAATTTCAACTGCATACCTATAATGGCAAACGAGCTCAAGCGACGCCCCAGCAATTCCGTCCATGACTCCACCACGATTAGAAACCCCAGAATTTCCGGATTTCCTATCGCCCTCTTCTTGAATCCTAACAGCATACAGCTCGAGAACATTACCTGCAGTGACGACCAGATTAGGAACGGGACCAATTTCTCGCCGTGGGTGCCATTCGGAGTCAATCTCGTCGGATTGCATCGGATTGATTCTAGGCACAGACTCTGCCCGGCAATGAGTGATAAACCCTGAAGCGCAGTTCTCGATTCCAGTCGGCCAGTGCATCATTTTGAACGCCGCGAAGCTCATTTTCTACAAATGTTCTAAATTTTCCACCGTAATCTGTGTTAAAACAATAGATTTAGAAGAAAGAGCTAGGGTCACGAGTCGGTCGGAACACCGAAGACGAGGAAGGTTTAGGGTTTTTCGAACCTAGCCGAGAGTTACGTTAGTAGCAGAAACGACTCAGCGGGAATTTCAGTTAAATATGCATTTTCTGATATTTATTTCAAATTTTTATTTTTTTATTCAAAATAAAAATAAAATGATATTTACATCTAAATTTTTAAGGTAATTCGTTATAATCTTAAATAATTTTTTCGACAAATTAAAGATCCATATTCCACTTTTTAGTAATTTGGATTTTGTCGTATAATTCACACACGTTTACAGTATTTTTTTATTTAATCAGTATTTTAAAATTGATTTTTAATTTTTTCGATGATTTTTAATTTAATTTGAAATTCTCGATAAAGTTTAAAATACGGAAAGAATATCAATAAAATTTCAAATCACAATAAAAAATTGCTAAATAAATTAAAAATTAAGTTTAAAATTTTATGAAATAAAATAACACAATAAATACTGATAATAAATTAATTGCAATGTCAAAAATGTCAATAATTAAAAGATGAATATTTAATCCGTACAAAAAATTAAAAAATTGGTACATTTTATTCTAAAAATAGATAATATTTCATGACATAGACAAAACAAGATAATTTTATTCACAAAAATAAATCCCACTTCCTTCCAAAGGGCAAGTAAAAAGCACATATGCCTACAAAAACGATTATTGTATTAATTAATTTCACCACACATTATAATTTTATTTCAATTTTAAATACGAAGAACAAATAATAAATCTAAGTGTTTATTTAAGGCATGGGTTAATTTGTTGGCTTCTCAAAGATCCATAATCAAATTTTATTAATGTCAATCGATACTCATCGGGTTGAATATTAATTAATTGTATAGTTTTAGGACATTCTTATTGATTTTTTTTATTTAAAACTAATTTCTCTTAAAAATGTAACAAGTTTCCAAATTTACCGATAAAGTTTTGAATTTGTTTGAATTATTTTATTAATGTGTACGCACAGTAATGAAATATAGTTACAAAATAATACAAATTACAAAATTAGTGCATTATTAAGAAAATTATATCTAAAAATACAAAAAAAAAAAAAAGAGGAACGGATAATTTAATCAACCGTCGACTCGTACATCAATTGTCAACGATGATTTACGAGTTTTTTAGAACGATAACGTAGAAACTTGAATTTTTATTTTGTATAGATAATTTAATTGTATAAATTTTTGGTATGTTTTATTTTAATTGTTATTTAATTTAAAAATTCCTTGCCGTCTAACAAGAAGTTAATCAACATATATTTTTAAATTTGTTATCCATAAATATAAATATGTAATTAGTCATATTAACAGAGTAATTAGGAAACGATTTAAATATATTAAGAAATATGCTAGTTTTAATTAATTAAAAAAGATGAAAATAGAAATTTTTTCTAATTCCGGAAAGGGTAGAGTTCTAATTAATTAACTAATTACTTCCATTAATGATTAATTATGAGTTCGCCACCTTATCCACTCCAGATCCACGTTCCGAGCTGCAGAAACAGAGTTCCGTCAAATTTCTATTCATCTATTTTTAGAAACGAAAGCAAGAAATTTTGTTCCTTTTTTTATAGCAGATCTACCGGCGGCAACCCAAACCAAAATCGTCATCTCCATTGTTGTCGTCATTTGCATCTGTTGAATCCGCTTATCCGGTTAGTTTTCTTGACGTTCGCTACTTTGTTTGTTGGATACATTGGAGAAAAGGGTATCAGAATCTTCATTTCTGCGATCTCCTGAGCTACGAACTTGGTTGTTTCATTTTTTCTTGTAATTTCGTTGAATTTCTACCTATAAACTGAAGCCCATTTTGGCGAAATGTTTGTGTTTTCTTGTTCAGTAATGGGAATTTCCGAGCTAGCCGCATGTTCCAAAATCACGTTCATTTCGGCAAAAAAAATGTTAGCATTTTCTGGTTCTTTTTTGCAAAATTTTGGGAGTGATTATGTTAACGATCTGATTGATTACGTGGGTAATTCTTTGTTGGCCATGAATTTCGATCTATTAATTATGTGGAACGTAAAAGGAAGTTTGAATAAGTGTAGAATTCATTTTTTTACAGAATGTCTGGAGAAGATCGGTACTGATCTGTACTCTCAGACATCGTTTCCAACATGACCGAGTATGATTATGAAGATGAAGAAGATCCAAAGAGGATCTTTGAGTTAAAGTTGGATGTGTAAGCAGTTAATCTGACTCGATGCATTTTCGTTTATTGAAGTTAATGTTTCGTTTAGAAACTCTCGAAACTTCATCTCTTCAAACATTCTCTATTTTATCTGTCATTGCAGGAGTTTATTTGCCTTCCCATGAAAACTCAACAGCAATGGCTGTTTTTCCTTTCAGCATTTATCAGACTGTAGTTTCTGTGGGTGGATTAGCCCTTTGTCTAATACTAGGTTATTGTCTCTTAATCTCTTACCCGATAGGTCCCACGCTTCACGGCTATTTCTACGATGTCAATACTCTACAAAATTTTTATTTAGTAACTCAAGTCGATCAAATTAGCGGTCAACCTCATAAAAACAATTCACCTGAATTTTTCGATGTAGACGATAGGAATATCCAAACCATGTCCAATTCTCAAGTTCTCAAGAACATAGCTAGTGATGAATCCGACTTAGAAGCTCAAAACAATCCAAGCACTCCCGTAATTCTTTCAAAGACGGAGGAGATGAAAGATGACGAGGGGAGTGATATTGTGACTTCTTACAATGCCGTCGATAATGTTGTAGTTGGTGATGTTGTTTTGTTGAGTTTGATGAATGATTCAAACTCAATAGATGCAAGCTCGAAGAAAAATATTTCTGATGTAAAACCAGATATTGTTCCAAAGGCAAATACAAATGCAGAGTTACAAGATTCAGGTATCGGTTTTTAAGATGAATACTATTACGGTTTCTTCATCAGTTTGCATTCGAAAAAAATTCTCCTTTTAAAACATAGCTCGATCTATGCTTTTTTGTTCATTTCGTGAACTGTAATTTGCTTATGTGATGAATTTGACAATGTTTTTTTGTTAGAATTGTTAAAGTGGAATTATAAATTTAAAAAAAAATCAATGAAAATTTCTATCTATGAATACACATCATTTTAGTTGCATCGATCATTGAACGTCACATCACAAGATAAAAATTAAGAGATTAAATGAAACATTGCCCTTTTAAAAATTATATTTTCTATTATTTCCATGAAGCTTCAAATGGACTATTTTGAAACTTTGAGCATCTTTAGAAAGACATCATTTGTTATTCGTTATCTTTGCTAAATATTTTATTCTCTATCACTTCAAAAGTTTGGATTTAATTGATTGTCACAAAGGGTGTGATTTGTTCCATGGGAGGTGGGTTCATGATTCCGCCGGACCGTTATACACGAACAATTCATGCCCTGTTCTTACACAGATGCAAAATTGTCAGGGGAATGGTCGACCTGATAAGGAATACGAGAACTGGCGATGGAAGCCATTTCAATGTGACCTCCCACGATTTGATGCCAAAAAATTCTTAGAGTTGATGAGAGGAAAGACATTAGCTTTTGTCGGCGACTCAGTTGCTCGAAACCAAATGGAGTCATTGTTGTGTATTCTTTGGCAGGTATTTTTCCTCATAACTCTGCCGCGAAAAGTCTTTTAGACCTCTTTTTTTTTGTATTAAGAAAAAGAATTACAAAATAAGAGAGAGGAAGGACCATGAGTATGAGGATTATGAACATGTACTGTATGAAAATTGCTTCTTTATGTTGATTTAGTAGTAATTAGTACTTAATGACTTAGTTTAAAATACCTCTCTTAGCAATTTTGTTACTAATCCTGTTATTGTTTTCAGCTTTTAAGGTGTTGATAGCTGTTCTTAATTTGATCACGTCTCGTATTTCATTAACACTTGATCACTCCACTTCTTTTTTCTTTCTTTTATTTTCGGATGGATTTTACCGAAAATGGGTAATCATTCGAGCTTTATTTGCAGGTCGAAGTTCCTAAAAATCAAGGTAACAAGAAAATGCAGAAATATCATTTTTCATCTACATCGGTTAGCATTGTTCGAATATGGTCGTCGTGGCTCGTCAAGCAAACAAACAATCCTCTAAGTTTCGCTACAGATGGAGTCACGAAGCTTCATCTCGATGCCTCAGATGATGTTTTCATGGAATTTGTTCCTCATTTCGACGTTATTGTCCTTTCCTCTGGTCACTGGTTTGCCAAGCAGTCTGTCTACGTTCTAAACAATGAGATCGTTGGAGGACAACTATGGTGGCCGGATAAATCTCGACCTATGAAGGTTAACAACATTGATGCGTTTGGTATATCGGTAGAGACATGTTTGGCTGCTCTTGGTGTTCATCGGGATTATACTGGCCTGACTATAGTTCGGACCTATTCTCCTGATCATTATGAGGGTGGAGAATGGAATACCGGCGGATCATGTACAGGAAAAGTACGGCCTCTCAAGAACGGTGAGCACATGGAAAATGGATTTACAAAAATTATGCATGAAAAGCAAGTTGCAGGGTTTTTGAATGCAACGAAGAAGGTTACGAACAAATCTAAGCTAAGGTTGATGGACATCACGGAAGCATTTGAGTATCGACACGATGGCCATCCCGGCCCGTATAGAAGCACCGACCCGAATAAAATCACAAAACGTGGTCCAGACGGAAGCCCTCCACCGCAGGATTGCTTGCACTGGTGCATGCCTGGGCCGGTCGATACGTGGAATGAAATGATGGTTGAAATTATCCGAAAAGAATTTGAAGATGATAAAAACATATCATCTTGAGAATTTCTTCATCATGCATGTTGTCTGTCGTATTATTCAAATAGAGGGTTAAATTATTGTAACAATGGAGGGTTGTTGTTGTAAATTAACTATTTTTTCATTGGTGAATAAAGAATTATTAATTATAATTAAGGCAAGGTTAATGAATAAAATTAGAGATGTTTAGTTTTAAAAACATTATTAAATGCATAAACATGATTACATTAATCCAGCTGCTTAGAAGCTGCTTTGATTAGTTGATTACGTGGTTCGCTCTTATTGGTCTGTCAACATTCACATTCTCTCGGCTCGTATATTCGTTACTTGGCAAAAACTATAAATATTAGAAAATTCGTTCCCAAATTCGTCTCAACGGCTATTTTTCCTCCATTCGCGTGTGACTCTCTCTCTCTCTCTCTCAATTTCTCTCCGGATCGAAATCCCTAGATAAGAACGAAGATTCTAGTTTCCTCGGTGTCTTTCCGAATCAGTCTGCGATTAAGAGCAAGAATTCTTTGTCTGGAAATTATTGGAGAAGCTCTTGGTCAGGTTCGTCAAAATTTTTTTTGATTGCAGAGAAATTTTGCGAGAGAATACGATAGAGGTTATCTATGGTCGAAGCTGACATTTTTGGTTTTCTGCAGGTTTTGTTCAATTCGGTCGAAGAATATTTGCGTAGTTACACTTTTTTGGTACCAAATTATGATTTGTCTCTGTTTATTTCCATTTGCCTCTTGATTGCGCTTGTTGATCAATTCTCTTTTGATTTTACCGTTTGAAAATTTTTGTGGAAGAGAATGTCACTGTGAGAGATGTTTTAGGTAGTCAAATTCGGGGACATTCTTTTTGAATTGGGTCTGAATTGTGTGACCGATTGTTTTTTGCATTCTCCTGCAGGAAATTTGAGAAATATAATCTTTTTTTAAATATTCAACTTCAATGAAAGGGTTAGAAAGAAAATAAATGGCTGGTATCATCTGATTAAGATTTATTTTATGAATAACTACCATGTTTTTGGCGTATGGACATAATCAGGGGGATATTTGTCTCTGTTTAAACTAAATGTATGTACTTTGTCCTTTTAACTCTAGCTCGAGGTACTTGAAAATCTGGTGCTTCACCAATTCTGATTTTAGGTATATAGTTTATAAGAGAAAAGTACGTTTATCCGTAAGATATATTTTTGCCTATGGAGAACAAGATATTCACTTGTCACGCCGTATATTGAGATGTTAATTGAGTCTCTTTGTCTCAGGTACAGTTGCTTAATTATGTCTAATGTCCGAAATGATCTACTTTTGCAACTGGAAACAAAATGTCGATCTGTTCTCTATGAACTTCAGGTTTTCATTTAACTTTCAGTTAAATTCCCAGTTAGATCGTTTCTCATGTACAAGAAAATTTATATATTTTCTTAACTTTTGTTCTCGTATATACATAGATATGTATGTATGTATTTATACTTGTATATGTATGTCAGTTAATTTGGGATGAAGTTGGTGAATCTGAAGCCGAAAAAAACAAAATTTTATTGGAGCTTGAACAAGAGTGTCTTGAAGTTTACAAGAGAAAGGTAGATAAAGCAAATCGGTCTAGAGCTCAAATAACGAAGGAAATTGCTGATTCAGAAGCAGAGGTTGCAGCAATATGTTCTTCCATGGGAGAGGAACCTGTACATTTTAGACAGGTGAGGAGCAGACGCATTTACTATGAATTAATTCAGCAATCGAGCCTATGCTTGGAAGTGAAATAAGAGTACTTTCTTTAGATCGAAAAAAATTCAATGTCAAGAAATACTTTAGACACGAGTTAATATCAATTTATTTGGCTAAGCAAAGTTTTAAAATTTGGCTTTTTTTTCGTATATTCACTCATACAATAATATCATAACCATACATTATTAACACATCTAATGAACAAGATATGATCCCTTTGACTTTGTCTATACCATCTTCACTATACCTTTGTTTAAAAATTTTCCAAACTACAGTCGAGGATACTGTTTCATGCCATATAATGCCTTTTCCTTTATCAAGACTTAGGTTAAAACCTGATGAAACCTTAAGCTACACTTTTTTCCTATACCATTTTCACCATAACTTGTTTTTCTTCTTTTTTTAGGAATTTATATCAATTTTGAATAATGGTTTTTTCCCCAGTCAGGTAAAAAAGAAGGAAGTTTGAAAGAAGAGCTTAGAAAAATTATTTTGCAACTAGAAGAAATGAAAAGGATGAAATTGGATAGGAGAAATCAGTTTGAAGATATCCAAGGAAAAATTCAAAACATCACAAATGAGATATATGGATCAGAATTCATATCTTCAAAGATAGTTGTAGATGATAGGAATTTATCGATGAGGAAGTTTGAAGAGCTTCAGGAACTGCTGCATACCCTACAGATGGAGAAGGTCAACTGTTTTCTCTTGGTCACAATTATTTTGTGTTCATTTTACTACTATATGCTACTTAAAATTAGTCTTTTCTTCTATTTTTTGCTAGGCAGGCCAAACGACTAAAGCTAGTTGAGGACCATCTATGCACGTTGAACACACTATGTCTAGTTCTTGGAATGGACTGCAAGCAGACCTTTAACAAAATTCACGCTGAAGAACACGGGGCCATAACAAGTGATTCAATTGATAAACTAGTGTCTCTAATCAGTAATTTGCGTGAAGTTAAATTACAAAGAATGCAGCAGGTAGAGCTTACGTGTATTTTGAGGAACCTAAGTCAAACTCCTTTCAGTTTTTCTCCTTGTTTTACTGTAGTAATACTATGCACTTGACAGCTTCAAGATTTAGCTACTACTATGCTGGAGTTGTGGAATTTAATGGATACAGCTGTTGAAGAGCAACACATGTTTCGGAATGTCACCAGCAATATAGCTGCTTCAGAATATGAAATAACGGAACCAGATAGTCTTTCCCTTGAACTAATTAATTGTGTAAGGAGTTATCAATCCTTTATATGCCTCTTGGTTAGTGGTCCATGGAGTAAACATGGTTTGCTTGAATATTTTTTTTCAATAAAATAAATTGCAGGTGGGAGCTGAAGTTTCTCGGTTGGAAGAGTTGAAAACAACCAAAATGAAAGAAATTGTTCAAAAGAAGTGGTCAGAATTAGAGGAAATTTGCAGGAAGTCACGATTAATCACCAAAGAGAACTCTTCTATTGAGTATTCTATTAATTCCATAGACTCTGGTATGCCTTGATTTAGACTCTGGTACGCCTTGATTGAACGGTGTTCTGTAGCTTCGTTAACTAGTACTTTTATTAGAGTCTATCAGTTACTGTATTTATCATTTTTTTGTTGTAGGCATTGTAGACCCTTCTTTGGTTCTCCAACAAATTGAGCATCAAATTGCTAAGTTTAAAGAGGAAGCATTTTTTAGAAAAGACATTCTTGAAAAAGTTGAGAAGTGGTTAGCTGCTTGTGACGAAGAGATCTGGCTTGAAGAGTATAATAGGGTTAAGTTCCTCTTAAACCCTCTTATGTCGTTTTTTTTAACTGTCATTGTATGCTTAATTATCTGTTACATTGGTTATTCAGGCAGTATAACGGGGTTAAGTCCCTTCCTCTCTTGACCTTCTTATGTTCAGTTTTTCTTTTAAATTCGCACAACATGCTTTTCATTGTTATTCAGGATGAAAATCGATACAATGCTGGAAGGGGGACTCATCTAAATTTAAAGCGGGCTGAGAAAGCTCGATCTTTGGTTAATAAACTTCCAGGTATCACTTTGCATTATTTGGTTGGGCTTTTTTTGACAAAGCCTTACATGAATAAGTAAGCAAGAAAATACAGATCTTTTGAGAATTCCTTTTGTGAAAGAACATTTGATTGAATTAGTTGTTACTTCAGCCTGGATCTTCTGCATTGAAATGACAACCATACTCACTTGTCTTCCCCTTGTTTTAATATTTGATTTTATACTTCATTTTAAATGGTTGAGATCACGTAATACAGGATTAGTAGATGCTTTGATTTCAAAAACCATGGCATGGGAGGAGGAAAGAGGCACTGAGTTCTGCTATGATGGTGTAAGTACTTGTTATATTAATCTTAAAGGAAGTTCATTTCCTTCACTCTCTCTTCTTGGTGGCAATATTATGATAATGTTTGACAAGTTAAGAAACTCTTGTTGTCATCTACTGCTTTTAGATACGTCTTCTATCCATGCTTGAAGAATGTACCATCTTAAGGAGGGAGAAAGAGGAAGAACGACGTAGACGGCGGGTATGAGTCTGAAATCTTTCATCACTCTTCGTATTCTTGATGCACAATGTCATATGGAAACTAAATCTGTCCTCTGATCTAGAACCTGGTTGTTCGTTGTTATATTTTTTCTAATCTTAGGAGCAGAAAAAATTCCACGGACAACTGAAGGCTGAACAAGAAGCAACAAAATCAAGTCCCACAAAAGCACAGGCTCCAACTGTAAAAAACACTCCTAAAACGCCAAAAGGAGGTGCAGGCAGTAGAAAACTTCCATTTGGAGGGGCAATGCTTCGAACTCCCAGACTTGATCCTTGTAAAACTGCTAAAGCCACGCCTTACTCACGCCCTGCGAGGGAAAATGAAAAAGTTCAACAAACTTATAATCAGGAAGAGGAATTTGATGCTTTTTCTGTCTGTAAGTTTCTTTTTACTGTTTATTGAACAAGAAAATATGAAATACTTTTTTGCTGGGAATAAACTGTTGTAGTTTTTCAAATGCTTTCATTTTTAGGCAAATTTGGATAGAAAAATGCATCGATGAATCTCTGTCCTTAAAATAAATGCTTGTGCTTCTTTGAAATAGAAAAATCTTGATAATTATTGCATGCCATTTTTTGGTCAAGACCTTAGTTTAGTGACATTTTTTTGGTTCATGAATCGTTGTGGAAAACTACTTAAATTTCATGTTGAATGAAACTTCAAATTGTGTTATGATCAAAGCTCGACAAAATGTAAAAATAAAATCGAGATTTTCTTTTCCAGGTACGAGTGATTCTGGCGACGCGTCAAGTGTTTATGAAGTAGAATCACCCTTATTTCGGGAACCCCTCTCCCCGATTTCGGAGTCACGAGGAGTGGTAGAGGATAACACAATGCATTTGGAGGTATTACAAAAAGCAACTCTGGCTACTTAAGTTAATTCTACTTTCAAAAACTACTTTTGTTGCAAATGAAAGTGAGAAAAAATTACAATCCAATCACTCTGATTTTTACTCCAACAATGTTCATCTCAATGTAGGAAGCTTCAACCCATGATTGTATAGTTGAAGAAGATCCTAAAGCAATTGAATATTCATTCGAAGAGAGAAGAGCCGGATTTGTGATGATGGAAAAACGCGTCGATTCGATGATACGAGTTTAACCAGACAATCCCTTGCGGTTAATCCCGGTATTTAATTTTTTTTTCCAAGTTTGCTTTATCTTATCATATTTGATATATTAATCAAAGTCTGATAAATTTTTCTATTGATTTCTTCAAAAACGTGTCACTAACAGACAAATAAAATGAAATTACACGTGAAATGAAAATTTCACACGTCATCTCTCGTGATTAAAATTATAAAATTAATTGAAGAGTTTCTTGCCAAAATTGACCATCTATATAATATTTATAGCAAATTTAATTGACATTTCCAATTATGTAGACAAATTTTAAAGAATAGTATTTTTTAAATCGTATTTGAAAACAAGTAATGTTACATTTCTTTTTTATAATTCGAGGAACCATCTTTGAAAGATATGATAATTAAAGACGTGTAATATAATAATTAAAATAATTATAAAACACAAATTGCAGTAATTAATGACCACCTTATCCAAAAGCAAAACTGAACTCTAAATTTAATTTTATTAAAAGAATATGAAAAAAAAATGTAAGATTATAATATAAATTATAAAATGTACGTCACTTTTTTTCAACATCAAATGGATTACACGAATTAATGGACATTTTTGAGAAAAATGTATTATTACTTCTTTATACATTATACTCTCGTGGTTAATTAATACGTAAATGATGCGTTAAATTATCAAATTAAAAGACAAATTACATGTGCATTACATATTAGTATAACTGCACGTAGACGTCTGAAGACTTTAATGATAAAAAATAAAAAAATTAATAGAATATACGAGAGAACCTTTTGGAAAAATCAACAAAAATCAATTAAAAATTATTTCCAAATTGTTAATATAATAATATACACGTAAGGACAGAAGAAAAAAAAGATGCCATTATTTGAACTTATTGAAATAGCCAACTTGTGAATGCTATTTTCCAAATTAATTATGTAATATTTAAGCAATTAATCTACTAAACATGTTGATCCATAGTGGCACTAAGAGTAATTACCATAAACTATAAGGGGAGTTATGATTAATTAATGTTTTTTAATAATAGCCAATTTTAAAGTAGGCGAGAAATGGCACTGCGACTGGCTTTACAGCATTGCATTATTATTATTTTTTCTATTTATTAAAGCTTAAATATATAAATAATTACAATTATTTATTTATTTATTATTTTCTAATTTTGATATATTTGATTTATTACATTACTTTATTAAATTTCCAAGGCGGACTTGAACATATTATTAACCAAAATTTATAAATCAATTTTCTAATTATAATATCAGTTCTTTATTAATTTTCACCTTATTTTTTAATCTAATTTTACTATTTTTTCTACTTTATTTATTTCTCCTCCTTTTTCTTGCAAATCCCTAAAATTCATCTGTTGGAAGAAAAATTTCCTCGATCTGTCGGAAAATTTTTGAATTATTGGTTTTATTTTTGCGTGCTTCGTAGATTTGTTTTTTTTTTTTTTTGGGTTTTTGGATCGCCATTGAAGGTCGCTTGGATTTTCTGTAATGGCGGAGGGATAAACTGGTGTACTGTGTTTGATACAGTGAAAAATCTACTGCAAGGATTTTAGTGTTTTTTTTTTTTTTTTGATCTTTTGGTGTTTTGACGGGATTTGTTTTCGGGTTGTGAGTTTGGCTTTAGTGTTTTGGGTTATTTTTAGGTCCGTGTTTGTCTGAATCTTCCATTTCTGTGTTTGGTTTTGCTGTTCCATCCTCAAGAGTATTACAGTTTTTTACGTGATTTCAATTCTTTGGAGCTGAGGTTTAGGGTTTTTGAGCTAGTTAGGATTGGCGATTTCTGATGTGAAAGTAGTTATATGGAAGAGAAGGAGAATTTGGGTGCTGGTTTTGCTCTTAAGGGTGATGAAGCTCCAGATAGCTATCAGGTTGCTCCGAGATCCGAAAACCCGAACCCGATTGTCGTCCCTACGGTTGCTCCTGCTCAGCCAGTTGCAGATGCTGTATCGCCGGCGAGTGCGGCGGCGACGGCGACATCGACGGCGACGGCTGGGAAGAAAAAGAGGGGCAGACCGAGAAAGTACGATACGAACGGAAAGGTAATACTGGCGCTATCGCCTATGCCGATTTCAGCGTCCATTCCGCTCACCGGAGAATATTCTGCTTGGAAAAGAGGTAGAGGAAAGCCATCGGCGTCGGTCAAGAAGTCCCACAAGTTTGTTTTTGGAACTCCTGGTAATGGATAATGCTATTTTGTTCTCTTGTCAGTTTCTTTAAGCATTTAAATTTCTCTTCCTTATGTCTGTTCTTTTACTGTTACCTGAGATATGAAGAAAACAAAAAGACAAGAACAGTCCTATAAAAAAAATAATTTTTGTTGTTAATACGAGCGATGACAGAAAAAGTAGAGCAAGTGGTCAGATTTCATGGCGTAGAAAATGAAGTTTCAGATCATAGATGGTTGGCTTTCCAGTAGAATTTAAGAGGGTGTTGATTTTGGTAGTGTTAGTGGACCCTTATTTCGGATTCCTTTTCAGATCTGGTGTGAAGTCAGATGGAGCTGTCATGCTTCTGTTTACTCAAGGAATCTTTTTGTTTTCTACCTCTAGTTATCAGTCTTCTTCATTGCCACATAAAATAGCCTTAGAGAGATTTAAATTGAGGGAAAAAACTGTGTAGGATTTGGGGTTAATTAGAAGAGATAAATGAAAACGCGGGTGAAGAGTAAAAGGAAAATACATTAATTTCAAAATACATGTTGGAATTTACTAAATATAAGACAATAGTTGGCTGTGTAAGTTGTGTTTCTTTTTTTAAGGTACATGAGAAGTTTAATTATTGTCTGATGTGCATGTCGGATGATATTCATAGAAAACAAAAAGCACAATTACCTAATGTTCGTGAAAATGTTTTCGGTATCATTGGTAGAAAATTCCAAATTCGCGATATATTTATCCTTATTCTAAGTGAAGGTAGGCAATTCAAATGACTATTGAAATACTAGTCGTGTTTGAATGATAATTACCCTTCTTTTATGAATTTAGGGCTAATTAGAGTAACTATTATTGATATGACAGGGTAATGACAAATCGGCTAGATGTGGTATTTCAATGGTTCATTATTTGGCTTTTTATGGTTTGAGCTTCTCTGTCGTTGGGCTTTTCTCAATTTTCTTGCTCATAGTGCCCCTTAATTGGATTGAAGATGTTAAAGCCAACTATAGCACCATCAAGTATGATACTCATGATAATCACTTTTATCTTTCCTAATTGTTTTCAGGAGAGAGAATTGCGTACTCGGTCGGGGCAAATTTCACTCCTCATATGATCACGGTTAATCCTGGCGAGGTATGCCATTTAACATTATGGAAAGTGAGTATAATTCTGTGTGTATTCAAGATTTTTTACCACTCTGATTTGGTATAAATCTTACTTACAAATTAAGATTTATTTGCATATATAGATTCTAACTTCATTACAACTCCTCATCCATCTAAAGATGATTAAGTTTCTTCTTACGTTTCTTCATTGCATATATAAATGAATTTTTTTTTTTTTTTTGGGTTTCTTTCTTGCACTTCTCGAGATCAATCGAGCAGCTTCAAGCAGCTGAAGCAGAGAGGGTCATTAAGCTTAGTAATATTACATTTTCCTTGCAGAAATGGTCTCTCCATTCAGTTTCTGCTATGTTAATTTTCTTTTACTTGGCTTTTCGGTTTATAGGATGTTACTATGAAGATTATGTCCTTCTCTCAACAAGGCTCTCAAGCAATTTGTATACTCGCCGCAAATGGTACGATCTCGAGTGTCACTCTCCGGCAGCCTACGACTTCTGGGGGTACTTTAACTTATGAGGTGTGTACTGTTACTTGTGTAATATGATTTGAACTCTAGTTTTGTTCTATAAAACTGTTGTTTATGTTGTCTCTATAAGTACACTGATCTTATCTGTGTATATTTAGTGGATCCATAATATAAATGTGCCATTTTCGGTTGGTTTAAAATTCGGATTTTCCTCCTATTGTCAACAATCATTTTTTCATAGATTCTTATTTAGTAGATGACATATTATATTACCTAGCCAGCTAAAAATTACTCGTGAATCGTGATCGATCTTAGTCGGAAATATTGCATTCTGCTTCTCCAAAACAATCTAATACAATTCTCTTCACAGGGTCGTTTTGAGATACTTTCGCTATCTGGATCATTTATGCTAACCGAGAATGGAGGAACAAAGAGCAGATCTGGCGGAATGAGCGTCTCATTGGCGGGCCCGGATGGTCGAGTGGTAGGCGGAGGTCTTGCTGGTCTGTTGGTTGCTGCTGGTTCTGTGCAGGTAACATCTTTCATGACATCATTTTGCAAAAATTATTTGATAATGGTCATTAAAAATCAGGCAAAATAGCTCATTTTTCTAATATATCAACTTGTTCTTCATAGGTTGTGGTAGGAAGTTTCATGCTAGGTCACCAGCAAGAAAACAAGCCAAAACAGCATCGAATTGACTTTACGACAAATGCAATCTCCCCCCAAATAAATTCCATGAATGGTGACGAACTCAAAGGAATCTATAGCAGCGTAAAGCCGATTGTGACTCCAGCTTCCTACCTTGAAGACGACTCAGCTTCTCTGTTTAGAATCTCATCAATCGACAACAAATCGTCTTTGCCCGAAGGCGATCCAATCAAACTGTGAAGTTTAATGCTGATCGACCCTCCCTCGGATGCTCGTTTTTAGCTCGATTATTCCCGTCATTTGGTAATACTTCGGATTACTCAACTCTAATTAACAGCAATACAACAATATTAGCTGCATCTTTGACATGGTGGGTAGGTGAGAGGTGATAGATTAGGAGTTTCTAATCCTTGGTTGTTTTAGACTCATGTCATCACGTTGTATGTTTTAGATATATCAACCATGGTTCTTAGACGAGTCACGTTTCTTTCTTTTCTTTTTTAATTAATTAATAGAATTTTAGTGAATTTCGTCTGTATCATGAGTGATTTATTTCAATGAAACTGAAGATTGTCTACATCATCAGTTTTAATTTTCTTGATTAAAATCCATGGTAATATTAACCGTGTTAGTTTCTCGACCCTAAATACTCAAACCACCATTAATAAAAAATCAGCTGACATTTCTATGTGGAATGCAAAAAAGCATACAACATTCAAGGAAAACATATTTTAGAGCTACCAAAACATCTTTAAACCTATCTTAAAGAGTAGTAATTGTCAGTTCAGTTCAGGTTGATTACCTCTTTCTTTTGTTATTCACTGAAGCACCATCTTTGTTGAATCCTCTGAAATCACTTCTGTCATCCGCTGAGTTTTGTTTCTTCATTCCTTTTCTCCCTCCAAACCCAAACTTGGAATTCTTGAAATCCTTCTTCTGCTTCTTTCCATTTCCATGTCCTTGTCTTGTTCTTCCTCCGGAGCGGTCTCCGGGCGAAATCCCTGGCCTCTTCTTGTTCGGTCTCTCGAATACTTTTCCATCTTCGAAGGGTAAATCTAACTCACCACCTTTATCACCTCCTGTAAACCCATTCTGCTGCCTCTGTTTCCTCCATTTTTTAACAGATTCTATGTCTTCTTTCTTCTGTTTAGCTCTTTCCTTCATCTTCTGGGCTTGAATCTCTTTAGATAATTTCTTAGCCTCTCTAGCCTTCCTTCTCTCATCAGCCTCCTCGATCTTTTTCTGTTCCGCTAAGAGCCGACCTTTCACTTTTTCCATGTGGGAATCAGTTTTCACCATCTCAGCATAATAATCAGAAGGCCGGAGAAAAGGGAGTCCCATGGTCTGAAGCTGGACAAAGGCTTTTCTTGTTCCTTCCAATGCCTGGGTATAGAAAGCAAGCTCTCTTGCTAGGTCATCATTTACGTCTACTTCTTGCTCTCGATCAATATCAATTGATAACTTCTGTACCCATCCAACATTTTCAGGCCAGCTAATATCACCAAGTTTATCAAGGAGACCATCAGTATTATAAATTGATTCTGTCAAAGGTTCTGCCAGTTTAACTTCTTCCCCATCTGACTCTGATTCAGATTCAGACACCTCTCCATCAAAACCATCCCTCACCTCGTCTTGTATTGTATCATCCTCATCTGACATGCTCAGTCGATTGTTCTTGAAAGCCATTCACTGACACCATGGAAAGAAACTTCTATGAATATAATCAAATATACATTGCAAAAAAGAAAAAAGTAACATTAGAAACTATTTTTACAAGCCCATTCAGATGCATTGGAAGAATCTATCACTTTTATCTGAATGTATCTATCTTAGAACGTATAAATAATTAACATAGGGGTGGAAATTACGGATATGTACAAGAACACAAACAAGCGAATAGATTCGTGACACTGTTATGGAGAAGATTGAAGATACAGTTCAACCGAAGACATGATGAAAATTTACATCCGAGGTACAATACTTTCCATTCAAACTGAAAAGAAGGTTAAACAATATGATTCACAACTCAAAAAAATTAATCGAGTAACTAATCATTAACTGGAAAACGTTAATTAAATGTAATGGACGTCTCAGAAAAATACTCTTTTTAAAATTTCAAACAACAATATCACAATAACAAAAAAAAAACAAACAAACAAACAAACAATCCATTTGCAACCAAAAAGAAGTTCAGAAATTTTGATCGCATATCATTATCCTTCTCAGACTTCATTAAATTGAGCTTCACCTTTGGCTAGCGGACAAGAGAAGAGAGCCGCCGACTGCCGAGGCGAGATGAGAGGCTAGCTTAACCTTTAGCTCGGGGCGAGAGACGGAGAGAGCATAGGAGACTGGAAGGAGCCGCGATGAGTGTACTGTGAAGGAGCTTCGCGGAAGCCGGAGATGAGTTTACGAGTTAGGGCTAATTTGGAATTTGGATGGGTTTCTGTCGTGGCCTATGGGCTTAAAGATTAGCAATTAGGCTACCTAATTCAGTTGGCTTGTAATCTTAAATCCACCTGATTTTTTTGGATCGAGTCGTTCTTTGTTCTGTCTGGATTCTTCTTTGCTACGTCACATTTGAGAACTTGACATATGGAAACCGAAAAGAGCAAATGTTGACAATGAGGTTATTTTATATTAGATCTTAAATTATTTTTTTAAAAAATTGTATCTTAATCTTTCAAATATGATTCAATTTATTCGTTAAATTCAACATGTATATAATATCTTGTTCATTTAATCACGTCTTTTAACCCGATTTCAAGACATTCTGGGTCATTCTAACCTAATTATAAACTCTATTGAGCTACTCTCTTACGATTTTGAATCTGTCGAAATATCAATTGAACTTGAAATCATCGTAAATGTTAGGAGTCAAGTTAAAAACACATGATTAAATAAAAAAAAACATGTCATATACATGCTGAATTTAACGAATAAATTAAAATAAATTTTAAAAATAATGATATCTAAAAGGTTGGATTGTCAAAAAAAATATTTTCATGTTTAATACGTAATGACGTTGAATGTTAAGATATAATTGCACTTTACTCGTAAGTCTATCTAGGTTGGGGCCTGTGATTAATTTTTTTTCCTGGGATCGATCTGGCCCGAACCTTGAATTTGAAGGGCAAGCCGATAAGCACTTGTATTTCTTATTCAATCGACCATTGGATTATCTCTAATGGCTAGTAGCGACTACTCACAATTCCAAGAACTCGTTGGGGTACTTCTAATGAACACTACGACATTATTGGAATTTCTTGAATTATAGCCATCTTTAAACGACTATAATTGATTTTTTTTTTACGATATGTATTTTATTCATGTATAAATATCTCTTAAATTAATAGATGTAAACACACAACTCTATTATAATTTTTCTTGATTCTATTAATTTTGAAAAAAAAAATTAATAGAAAATCTGGTTAAGTTGAATGAATTAATTTTTATAATATATAGTTTTAAATTTTAAAAAAAATATAATAAATATGAAAATATAAACAAAAATCATCTCAATTTCAAATTTGTTGAAAATTGTAGGAAACACAAGAAAAAAAATTAACGGCTTGGCTTGAACTAATTATGATAATTAATAAAAGAATAGTACTACATATAATATTTTATTTTATTCTCTTAAAATATTTAATGATATGTGGTGTAATTAAATTATAATTAATATAATAAATTTATTAAATTAATTGTACAAGTTATTATTTAAAAAATAAAATTCAATAAATAAAATATTTGAATAAAGTAATTTGATCAATTATTAAATAAAACCCAATAAATAAAATATTTGAAAATTGTTATTGTTTGCCTCACTTCAAGTCAACGCTGCTCCACTTCTCTTGAAAAGGCTTCCCCAACACACTTCATCTCCCTCTCTCTCTCTCTCTCTCTCTCTCTCTCTCTCTCTCTCTCTCCCACATCTGAAACTTTCCCATCACACTTTCTCATGCATACAAACCTTTATATAGCCTCAACACTTCCATTTTTTCCAGTACCTCTCTCTCTCTCTCTCTCTCCAACTATACTTGCTAAATTCTTGCAGCATAAAAAATTTGACAACCATGCTTGAATCCATTTTGCAGCTGATCAATCAAGCTGCCGCGAATTCTGCGCTCGTCTTTTGTTTCTGCAATTTAATAATAGCCATTATCCTGGTAGACTCCAAATCCGGGTCCAACAACGACGAACAAACTGAAGTTTCTCTCTCTACCACCAACCCAACTTCAAATCGCAAACAGGGGATGAGCGAGAAACAAGTGGAAGTGGTCGCCCATGAACTGGAAACTACACAGAACTCCATGAAAGTCTACGGAAAAAGCAATAGATGCAGTGATGAAGAAAATGGTGCAATTGAGGAAGACGACGATGAACTGAGAAGAAGAGTGGAGGAGTTCATTGCAAAAGTTAACAGAGGATGGAAAGCTGAAATGTCGAGGACTTCTTGCTGTTAATGATTGATAAATCTTCGAAATTTATAATTATTCTTATCATACTAATCGTGCAACGGCTTAAAGAAAACAAAAGAATCAACATAACTAATAACTTTAGTTACTCTCCAACATTTATATCCAAAGATAATTCCATCAATATAATTTATGAATTTCTTCTCAGCCATCTTCACTCTATAAATACTATTTTTGATTTTACTGAGGATTCACCTGGGCAGAGGAGGCCTCCAAGAGTCCGTTACGAATCTGGTCGCTAATATCCCGAACGTGACCAGGGCCGTGAGGGATGAACACGGTAGTGTTGTTCGAAGAGTTTCCGAGGTCTTTGATGGTGTCGAAATATTGAGTAATCATCATTAGATCCATCACCTCCTTAGCTGATGTCCCTTCAACCTTGTGAGAGAATTCCAAAATGTTCTCCCTCAAACTGTCTGTAATTGCCTGCCGCTGCCTCGCCACTCCCCGCCCCACCAGATATTTTGATTCTGATTCCGCCTCGGCTTTTTTCACGAGCAGAATCTTCTCTGCTTCTCCTTTGTATACGCTTGCAAGTTGAAGCCTTTGAGCTGAAGCAAAAACTCGACAAAAAGATTAAATTATGGAGTCCCAATGATCAACTTCCTAGAAGAACCGGTGATGTGAAAAATTGCCAACAATCCTAAAAGTATAAACTTGTTTGTTAAGACTAATTGAACCATTTAAATTTTTCATAACATAATCTGGAGGGGAAAACCTGCATTTATCTCGTTCATTGCCTTGCGGACGGAGGGATCAGGTATAATATCGACCATAAGTATGTGCTCTATGCTATACCCATATGCACCAATCACCTACTTCCACAACAGCAGTATGAGCAAACAGGATTTCCAAAACCAAATATCGCTGTTTTTATAAGTCTAAATGTAAAACTCACAAGCATTTCAAAAAAATTGATTGGAAAAAGAAAACAAAAGAAGGGAAATAACTACAATAATATACTGTTTTATCTAATAAGAAATAAGAAATTTTATATTAAATACGAAAAGTTACAAGAATCGGGAGGACAGAACTCTACTCGAACATAAAACATCGAATAAAACACAATTTTCTTTCCGTTGAAAAAACAAACTGTACTTTTTAAAATACTTAAGAGTTATTAGCTCATTTAGTAATTAGAAAGTTAACTCGATCCCGTATGTCATTATCTAGAGACTTATCTATAAAAATAATTTCATTTCGATAAATTCAAGTAGTTCATTTCATCTCATATCGACATTGTTCATCTGTTACCATTATGAAAGCTCAATCTGTTTACCATTTTGAATTGTGCAGCGAAAGAAATTCAGATTGACCCCAATTCTTATCAATTTGAAATTTTCATTTTTTAAGGAAATAAAACTAGAAAGACCCTATAAAGCTGCAACATTTAAATAATAATAATAATAAACAAAATAAACTTTGCCTAAAAAAGAATATCGATAATACAAGACGGATAAGATTCAAATATCAGTTAGTATCACTAGAAGAATTGTCATAAATTACCTTCTCCAGTTCTTCAGAAACCGATTTAGCAACTTCACCCTTTTGTTCGAAGAGTTCATCCAGAGTCATTCTCGGAACAAGAGCTCGAACAACTTGAAATTCAAATGTAGGCATCACAATTCTATCAGATATACACGACCACAGTAAACACAAAAAGAAACACCGTAAGAAAAGTAATATATTACCATCAAAGACGTATGCCTGAATCTGTTCTTTGGGATTTTGCAACTCATAAAACGCATCATCGGCATTTTCTTTAATAATTCGATACTGAATCGAGCAGAGCAGTTGTACGAAGACATTGTCCTGCATAAATCATCATTTCATAGAACCTTCAGCATAAGAAATAAGGTAAAGTGCACTGCAGACCTGATGTTTAGAGTCATTTATAGATTACATCTTAAACTATTTTCTTTTTGACAAATGAAATCTCTAACTCTCGATTGTTAGTAATTTGAATTTTGCCGTTAATTTATATGTTAAATCCGACATGTGTATATCACACTTTTTATTTAATGAGACATTTTAATCCAATTTCTAACCTCTCGAGCGATTTATAACTTGATTTGAAACTCTATCGTGTGATCGACATAGTTAGAAATAGGTTAAAAATCGTGGAATGTAAGAAAATGGATTAAAACACTTTATTAAATAGAAAGTGTGACATACTCGTTGTTGGATACCAATCTTATAAGAACAAAGCCAGGTCTTGATGGTGGAAAACACAATTTCACCTATCTACTACTCCACCCAGTTATCATCGATGGCGGTCATCGATGGCGGAATTAGCTACTCCACTCGTTGTGATTAATTCCTTATCGAACATCGATTGTCCAAACTACTACGAAACCAGTTCGATTGACCATCCAAGAACAGAACGATAATCAAACTATATCTACAGAAAAATTGAAGTCAAAATTGTACTTAATGGACAGAAATTTCGGCTGCTATCGACCTTTCTTATCTGTACCCACTATCAACAAAAACTTCAATCAACTATAAACGTCAAACAGCGCAATTAACCGCGATTATTGAATGTGTGCATCGGAAGGAAGAGAATCGACCTAACGATGGTAACCCAAATGAATTTCCAGAAACCCAATATACAAAAACAGGGGAAAAATCAGCCCTATAATTTTAAGATCTTTTACCCAATTCTCAACCAAATAGAACTGGTAGAAAATTACATTGAGATCAAATTAAAAGCAAAAAAGAGGTAAAATAGAGAAAACCTTGGTCTTCGTCTCGATGCGAACGTCGAGAGAGCGAATTCTGGTGGAAAGAACTCCGACGAGACACTGACCGGCGAAAGGGTTAAAGAAATGGAGCCCTGGTTCAGCCAACTTCTCGAACCTCCCCCACCTCGATATCACCCCTACGTTCGACTGCTCGACACAACCACAAAATATACAATTAGAATTCCCCATTTCTCTCTCTTTCCTGACCTTTTCAATGAGAAAACATGGAACTTTTCTGAAACTTCGATCCGAAGACGATGAGAAAACGCCTTCTGCCGGGAGATTTACCAGTTGAAGTCAAAGCTCAACGACTATTCTCACGTATTACCAGTTCGATGATATTTTTATCGAAAATAAATAATAATAATTTTATGATGGCAACAATATCCATCTACAAGAAACAATTATTTTAAGTATATAATACAAAGTATACCCTGACCTTTAGGAGTCAGTTCAATTAACCCTAACTTTATTTTTTTAAAAGAAAGAACCTCCAACTTTAAATTTATTACAATTTAAGCTTTGTTTTTCTTTCACAAAATGAACGTTAAATTTTATATCGTGAATAAAAAAAAACATTTAATCGATTTTTTTTAAATTTTGCTCGGTTGGTTCTGTGTTGGTTTCGGTTTAAGATCTGTTCAAGTTGGACTTGGTTTTGTTTCGGTTTTACTTCATTTATCAATTTGGGTTGGTCGGCCGGTTTTGTTTTTTATTTTTATTAATTTTTAAAATTAAAACTAGAAAATATCAAAATATGATAATATCAAAAAATCTCTAAAATTCTATTTTAATTTTATTCAGAAATAATATTTGAGTTTAAAGTCTCAAAGGTTTAAATTTATCTTAATTTTAAAGAGTTAAAGAAGTGTTATTACTCTAATTGTGAAGTTTAAATGATTTTAGCAACTAAATAGTTTTACCCAGAATTCAAAATGCATTTCTAAAATCAAATAAAATAATAATAAATACGTAAAAAATAAAACAACCTAAATTGCTGCAAATGCAATCATACTACACATAAGCATTCTTCAATCCAGTACTTATAATAATAAACGTTCCCCAAATTTCAAGTTTTTAGAAAAGGACAGTCAAGAGTTGGAAGATCAGTATTAATCAGTTAAAAAGTTAGTAGAAAATCACCCATTTAGCACCTAAATCAGTGGCAGCTGCTGAAACTAGCCAATTCGAGAACAATCGAATCCATTGCCGGTCGTTCAATCTCCAATTCATGGGTACATGCCAATGCGATCTTCAATAGCTTAGCAGCTTCATATTCGAAATACCTCCCATGAAGTTTTGGGTCGATAAAGTCGTTCAAGCGGGACGCCTCTAAATGGAGGGGGTTTGGGATTTTAGTTGTTCCCGATATGATTTGGAAAATTAGCATTCCGTATGCGTAAACGTCACTTTTCTCCGTGAATTTTCCAGTGGTGGTGTACTCAGGTGCTAGATATCCGAGTTTCGCGCTTGATTTGAGTTCTGAATAAACGACGTCATTTGTGAGAAGCTTCTGGAGGCCGGAACCGGAGAGAAGGGGATTGAACCGTTGGTCGATGAGGACTTTTTCGGCTGACATGTTCTGGTGGACAAGCGCCAGCTTGGTTGGTTCATACCTGTGTAGATAAGCTATGCCTGTTTCAAAACAAATCACCGCATGTGATTATGAACACAAAATCTGTCATAAATCGAACACTATACGAAAAAAAACAACGTCAAGAATTACGTGGAAAATCTAGACATGAAAAACCAGATATAAACAAAAAATTTACCATCTGAAATCAATGTACAACTCAGTTGACGTATCAACTAACAGTATATAATGCCAAAGATGGCACCGCTCGACCCAAGATGGAAATCAGGTCATATATAGAATTTTCAATGCCCATCCGATGGAAAACAAATAAAACAAGATATATTTCAAAACCAAAACTCGAACTGACCTTTCGCAATGCCCTTTATGATTGAGATTCTAGAGGTCCATTCAAGAATATGGCCATCCCCATCCTTCCCATCAAGGTATTTAAGCAAATTCCCGTTAGGAACGAAGTCATAAACGAGAAAACACTCGCCCCGACCCCTCGAGCAGCAGAACCCTCTCAATCGCACTAAATTCTCATGCCTCAATGAGGTCAACAAATTTAATCCTTTCAAAAACTCACCTTCATCAGCCTTACAGCTAGTTTTACTAATACTCTTTACGGCCACTTGCGAACCGTCTCGTAAAATTCCTCTATAAGTAGCTGAAAACTTACTCTTACCCAACAAATTGGCCTCCGAAAAGTACTGAGTGGCAGTCTCGATTTCGTCAAGATTGAATCGAAAAGTTTGAAAAACTTCTTGGGCTAAATCCGATAAGTTTCTTCCATCCGCTAGAGGGTCCCATCCATTGGCATACTCGAGACTCACGAGAGGAGATCCATTTTTTCGATAAATACCCTTCGTCTGATCTATGCTTATTCGATTATCGGCCATGCCAAGCGATGTACTAAGCTTCTGCTTTCTCCGTCGATAATGCACATATGATAAAATCCCCGCAGCCAACAAAACAATCGCCACCATTATTACACCAATAACAGAAGCTTGATGGACTTTCGATTGTGCAGAACACTTCGTTTCGTTGCAAGGTAAGTGAACATTGGCTGTCTCGGGTATGGCTGATGTTGACGAAGAAGACGAACCAGAAGAGCTATAATAAGGCTCGGGTCGGTTAGGATTGACATTGCTCAAAGAAGGGCAGGCTTTCAAGGACGAAAACCCAACTCCGCATAAGCCAGGGTTGTTTCCATACAAAAATCCATCGTTTAATCTCTTCAATGCTTCACCAAAAAAATGACAAAACAATAAAAAAATTGACCATCGGAGAAAACAAAAAAATGGGTTGCAGAAAAGGGAAGTAGATGGAGAATTACTGGGAGGAATGTCGCCGGAGAGGGTGTTGTTTCGAATGTCGAGAACTTCTAGCAACCGAGCATCGGCTAATCTTGACGGGATCGAGCCGAACAGATGATTAGAACTCAAATCTAACCTCATTAACGAAGTTAAATCCCCTAAACTGGCAGGTATTGCACCAGTTAATTGGTTAGATTGAAGAGCAAGAACAGTTAATCTCCTCATAGATCCAAGCTGTGTGGGTATGCTTCCAGAGAGCTGATTGTAACAGAGCTGAAGAACTATACACCACAAAAGGAACGTTTTTGGTCAGGACCAAAATATCTTTGCAAAATATTCATATTACAGTACAAAAAAATTGAAACTTTTCAGGTTCAGTTGACAGAGGAAATGAAATAAAAGAACAGGGGAAGAGCTACAGAAAAAAAAAAAGTTTAATATAAAACTACAGAGGTTCGTAGAACAATAAGTTGAGCATAGGCTTAAACACAGTCTATGAACTTAAACAAAGCAAGAAATGCCGGGAAAAAAGAGAAGAAATTTGAAAAAAAATATAAAACTACAGAGGTTCGTAGAACAATAAGTCGAGCCTAGGCTTAAACACAGTCTATGAACTTAAACAAAGCAAGAAATGCCGGGAAAAAAGAGAAGAAATTTGAAAAAAAAAGGGTAATAATAACAGTTCACAGCACCATCTAAAGAAAGATTGAGAAACCGTGAAATGCAGCAAAGAGATGTTTAACTGAAAATAGAAAACCAACCTTGTAAGCTAGCCATATTTCCGATCTGGGAAGGAATATCGCCGGAGAGATTGTTGACATTCAGATACAAATCAGTGAGCTCAGTCAGATTAGCAATTTCTCTGGGAATCTCACCGACCAGAGAGTTGTAATGGAGGTAAAGTCCAGTTAAGTGCTTGAGCTCGCAAATGGAAGGAGACAGTGTTCCAGAGAGGCCTTTTCCCTGAAGAGAAATGTTACATACTTGGTTTTTCTCGTTACAAGCTAATCCTTCGAATGAGCCGCCACATGGTTCGCCATTGAAGGTCCAGGAAGAAAGGTACCGGTTTTCTGGGTCTAGAGCTGCTTTAACAGCGAGTAATGCCCTGAGCTCGTCGTTTGCAGAAACCCAGCAAGGATTCGGGAAGAAGAGAAGAACAAAAAGGAAAGCGAAGAGAAATGCAAGAACACCCATTTTCTCTCTCTTTCTGTTTCTCTCTAGTTTTTCTCTTATTTAGCTCGGACAAGCAGAGAAGACAAAGTACAGTCTCTCTCTCTCTCTCCCTCTCTCTCTACGATGAGGAAAGAGATGAGAGTAAGGAAGCGATTTAAAGCAAACTTTCAGAGGAATAATGCCGGTTTCAAATAGCAGCCGTTAGATTTGCTTACTTTTTGGTGAGGGAGCATGAGACATCGTAGGGCTCACTTACACCTTAGTCTTTTTGAAAAGTTCAGGTGGTGAAGAATTAAAATAACCGTGGGATGCGATCAACGGCAGAGATCTATTCTAAATTCATTTTGATTAAAGAAAACATTTTTTATTTTAACCCTATTTGAAATGTAATAAAGAAGTTATTATATTTTAATCATTAAATTATCAATTCTTATTAGTAAAATTAAAAGTAATTAAGCTATTAATTCATAAAATTCTAAGTTTTAATTATAATTTTATTTTCAAAATTAACATTTCTTTGAATTTTTACTAAAAATATATTTTGATATTAAGTAAGTTTATTGCTGATAAAATAATAAATGAATTACACTAATAAAAATAAAAATATTCATTGCAAGAACACTCTGCAATAATATTAAATTTATCCAATTATTATTATTTTTCAAGCATGCAATTCATGTTATAGTATGTTCTAAGTTTGTAATTATAATGCTTCCCAGTTTCAAACAATACCAATAATTAAAAATTATGTTAAAAATAAAGTTTAATCAGTTATTTAATGGCTGCTAATTAATTTAACTAATTTAATAATGTAATTAAAAATGTAAAGCTATGATATAGGAAGACATATGGTAGACATTGCTGCAGTGGATTAAACAATTTGAAATTGTAAATATTATAATATATATATATTAAATATTTAAAGGAGGAGTAATAATAAAAAGAAGTGTCAGACTGACATTTCTGCCCCTGTCCTGCCCTTCGCTCTCTGGTTACTTCTGTTTTGACCTGATTCAAAAAATTCAAATATTATTATTATTTCAATTATTTATTTTATATACTTTAAATAACATTATTTACCATCAATAGTTTGATTCATTTCTCTAAATAATTTATTCAACTATATAATATCATGGGTAATATTAATAATATGTACTAATTATATCCTGATAAATTTATTTAGTTGTAATTAATCTTTAGAATTTTTCAAATATTATAATCAAGAAAACATTATATTTACTATAATTTTATTTTTAACGTGATATTTATTTATTAATTTATATTATAATTAAGATAAATTATAATTATTAAAATGAAAATAGTCCATTTAGACTCAAATAATTTATTATAAAAATAATAATTAAGGTCAGATTGCATTAAAAAGTACTCATGCACCCATTTAATAATTTTAATTTCAGATTGTTCTTTTTTTACGTTCTTTGGTGGACCTCATAAATGACAATAACTATGAAAATATTTATTTGTAAAAAATGTAAAGGGAAATATCATGTCTGCAATCTAATAATAAAATATTACAATATACAATTATTAATCAAATAAATTTAAAAAAAAATCATAAAATACATAATTATTTTAATGTAATTTAAAATGATTATTCTATCTTGATAAAAAAAATTCATGCATCATTAGTAAAAGTAATTTAATAAATATGTTTAATCCCATATTGTTAATAAAAATATATACTACTATAAGTAAATAAATAATTGAAAATTGATTAGATAAATTAATTTGCCTATAATTACTCTATTTGAATTGTCAACTAAATGGTTTAAAAATAATCAAAGTACAAACCTATATATAATTAAACGATAAATGTCAAAATTGACAAAATAAGATTATATTCTCAATTTACACCTTATATTTTTTTTTTATTTTGACATATTAGCGACTGATAATTTCACCGTTAAAATGATGCGTTAAAACACGTATATATTTTGAAGAATGTTGTAGAATATCTTAAAGAAAATTGTCTTCTTGATAATGCTCTAGCAATGCCTTCGAGGAAGACAAGTTCGACAACCGCAAAGAAAACGATTTGATTGTGGCTTAACTCACGATTGTGAAGAAGACGTTGTGATTGTGCCTTAGGTTACCATTGAAGAGACGGGGAAGACGCTGCAAATCATGCCATAGACTGCAAAGACGACAACACTATTTTTCACGAGGAAGGTACTACTATTTTCGGATTTAATTAGGTAAGTGTTTATGGATTATCTTATTGGTCTTTTTTTTTTTCAAATTATAATTTTTTATGGGTATCAAATTATTCGGAACATAAAAGAAGTGCTTTTCCAAACTCTTTTTTTGAAGTGCGTTTTTTGAAGAACGTGAGAGTGAGCATAAAAAGGAGAAAAGCATCATCTTTTTGGTTTTGTTTGGGAGAATCTCCTTTTCCCAATAAAAGAGACTTCTAATATTTTTTAGTGGATTTCCACTCCATTTCCAAAATTTCTTTTTAATTTTAAAAAATTAATCTTGATTTATTATATAATTTTTTTCACCGAAACATGTGTTTGTAGTGCATAGAGTTCATTGTGTCACTAATGAGATTAAGCAATCTAAATGTTCAAATAATATGGAATTCCAAGTCGGATCTCGGTCTGAGGTTGAGACCGAGTCTAACTAGGGCTTATGAAAAGCGTAAGTCGGGTTATACGCTGTTTGGAGGCTCTGAATTAACCCGTGATTGTATGAACGTGGACGACGAAACCTGTTAATTTGGTCGACATAACAATTATTCTTAAAAGTACTCACACTCTATGCCAACCTTTAATGTCCACCTTCAATTGTACACCTGGATAGGCTAAAAAAGAACCAAAAAAATTAAAAATGTTGATGAACTGTGGTGTTTGTATGGGCCTAGTCTTATGAAGGCCCAACCGGGATAGCCAGATTTGGTTTTAATTGTGTCCGGATTATGCTGGGTCGACCGACCCAGGCCCATCAATGATGCTGATTTATATTTTAACCTAGAAGCCATCGTGTATAAGAAAAGAAACTGCAGACATTGCTGCTCTTCAATCTAGGGTTTCTCAGGTTGGCTTCTCCTCTCCTCCTTCGCCGTCATCATGGGGCGCATGCACAGTCGCGGGTCTCTCTCTCTCTCTCTCTCTCTATGTCTCCCAATTGATCTCTGTATTTCATTTTGTTATTGAATTTGTAGTATTTTTTTCTGGCTAAGACGAGCACTGATCTTTGTGTTTATTTCCTTTTATTTTTTTGTTTCAGTAAGGGTATCTCCAAATCAGCCTTGCCTTACAAGAGAACTCCGCCGAGTTGGCTCAAAACCTCTTCTCAAGATGTAAGTAGCATTTCATTTTTCACACTGGTCTACTAAAAGTAGGTGGCTATTTCTAGAATAAGTCTGTATGTTTATTCGCATGGAATTATTGGCATCAGCAAGTAGTTTCTTTTGATTCAATGTGGGTTTTTGTGAATGGATTTGGGTTTAGGTGGAGGACAACATTTGTAAATTTGCCAAAAAAGGAATGTCGCCGTCACAAATCGGTGTTATCCTTCGTGATTCCCATGGTATTGCTCAGGTCAAGAGCGTTACGGGAAGCAAGATCTTGCGGATTCTCAAGGCTCATGGTATGTTATTTGGATCGTATTGTTTTTGTTTTCTTTGGTGATTATTGTTTTCGTAATGGAAAAAAATTCAATCGCTGGTTTAGGTCTTGCTCCGGAAATTCCTGAGGATCTTTATCATCTCATTAAGAAAGCAGTATCAATTAGGAAGCATTTGGAGAGGAACAGAAAGGACAAGGACTCAAAGTTCCGATTGATTTTAGTTGAGAGTAGAATTCACAGGCTTGCTCGTTACTACAAGAAGACAAAGAAGCTCCCACCTGTCTGGAAATAGTAAGCATTTTTTTAATTTGATTTGATTTAGAACATGATAAAACTAGTTAGTGGTGTTGTTTTCTCTTGGTAATGTTATTGCAACCCAGTTTCCTGCTTTCAGCTGTACATTGACTGAGACTGGATTTTTAGTCATGAGAATAATTGATTTTGTTTGTCATTTGCTGTTTTTGAAAGATCTTTAAGTAGGTTTTCTGCCTACATTCATTCTTTTTCCATCATTTGAAAATCACATCATAGATTATGGGATTTGACGCAACATTAGGTGCCACACATTCATTAATGTAAGTGATTTATTATTTTAACTAGTTATAATTTATCATACTAATAAATTATATGTAAGAAGAGATTAAAGTGTAAAATTACACTAGAAACATACCACTATTCTTGATTAAAGCAACAATGTGGTAACTTGTTATGTTTTTTTTGTCATTGCAATCAATTATTGTAGTTAATGTGGAATTGGATCACGTGAAATTTTGAAACTTTGTATTTCCCATGACTACTTAATTTCACTCTTTGCTGATGTTCTTTTAAGTAATGTGATTTTTTATTTTATTCCTGCAGCGAGTCCACTACCGCCAGTACTCTCGTGGCTTAGATTCATCACAAAGTTCAGTTTTGGGATTGCCTTTTGAAAGTATGAATGTACCAGTTGAGAAAGATAATTAACTCTGAAATATTTAATTTTCTTTTAGAAGAAGTTTGATGGGTAGCAAAGAGAAAGTCTAAACTCTGATAAATGTTACTCCTGTTTGATTTTTAGTTTTAATTTACTTTCTGCTTTCAATCTATGGGCTTCTGGTTCTGATTGATTATGAAGTTTGAGCTTTAATCATAATTATCTTTGAATTAAGGATTGACAAAAAAACTGTCTTTCCCCACGTAATCGAAATCAGTCTTTTATTTGAAGCTAATCCTGCTAGCACGAACTAGATTTGAAATCAGATATACAAGTAAGGTCTGCATAGATAAATTAATCTAGATTTGGGTTGTTTTGTTCTTGAGTAATGCAATTATTTTAATTCTACGCTTTTGACATGGTATTTGCTATTTGATCCCGTATTTTTATTAATTACGATATTTGTATTCTTGTAATTGCAAAGATTTACTCACCGAGCGACTGCATCATAGAAAATTATTGTTACATTTAAATGTCCAAAAGTCATTCTAATTTGCAACTGAAACGATATTTATAGTGTCACAAAATTGCAAGTTGATTTATGTGATTATTTCGATGAACTTTTTATTAGCCGAAAGTTTAGGAAATCACTGAATTGTACAATTTTTGAGTTTTTTCTCTAACTTTTGAAGATTTACTTTATTTTTTACCTATTATTTTATAAATATTTAATTTAACTAAAGTATATGACAGTAATGTTATATTAGTTGTTAATTGTTGTAATTAATATTTATTTTATTTTTTTGTAATTTTATATTAAGTGTATAAGTAATGGGTGTCCCAGAAATAGATAAAATTAAAGGATGAAGGTTATTTTGTTTAAAAAAGAATATCTTAAAACAGGATATATGAATCAATAAATATAAAAATGATAGAATTATCTAAGAACAAAAAAATCATAACATTGTACTGCCATTACGCAACTTGTCCAAATTCAGAGGGTTTCTATGAAATCTGTTCTTGAATCCACAAATAATCTGTGTGAATCTGCGGTTTTTTGTGGATTGGAAATAATGGAATATTATTTTAAATATTTATAATAAATTATACAAATATTAAAAAATCACGAAACTTTTCAGATTATCATTTCATAATATGACAACCGTATAGTAAAACTTTTAATCAAATCTAATATCGTTTAGTATATTTTTTGTCAAGAACGGAGAGTCATCATCTCCGTATAAGATCATCACTCCTGATCTCATTTAAAAGATTCAAATGTGATCGGGAGAAGCTGCCATAAATTGATTCGTTAGTTTTTCATATTCAAAGGATGAAGTCGTTTACAAAATGATTTTAAGATTCTTTTTGTTAAATACTTTATATTTTCAAGGTGATTTTGGACGTTACTTTCTTTTTAACACACCTTTTTCACATAAAATTTCCATTAAATGGGCCTGATTGATGTTTTGGGCCGCGTTGTTGAAGGCCCAACTATAAAAACTCCAGGCTATTGAAGTTCCAACTTCCAACTCGTCAATACCCTAATCCAGTTGACAGTGGAGACGTATTTAAGCTTTCGCTCCCAGATTGTTTGGTTTTTCTCGCGAGGCTGGGAGTTGGTAGCTACCGGCAGGTTTCCTCTTCCGTAGTATGTCTTGATTGCTTTCGCATTTTCAAGTTGATTCCGTGCTTGTTCGAGGAATTTGAGTCTTTTTTCTTTTGCGAATTCTTTTTAGTTTTGAGTTTCAAATGTCCAGGGAAGAAGCAAGCATGGCGTACGCAGCGATGAAGCCGACAAAGCCTGGTTTCGAAGAGCCCGAGCAGCAGATCCATAAGATAAGGATTACTCTCTCCTCCAAAAACGTGAAGAACCTCGAGAAAGGTTTGTTTTCTTCTGTATGTTAGCCCGTTTCCTTTGTTTTTACTTTAATCTGATTGTAATTGCAGTTTTGAGATTAGTTTATTTTCTGTATCAGTTCAATGCATTATTCTGCTAACACGATGTTTATTCGTCAACAGTTTGTGCCGACTTAATCAGAGGTGCCAAGGACAAGAAGCTGCGGGTTAAGGGACCTGTCAGAATGCCCACCAAGGTTTTGCACATTACGACAAGGAAGTCTCCTTGTGGAGAAGGTAATTTTATGTTGATTTAGAATTAGGAAAGTAGATATTCTGTTTTTCTTAATTTTGTGGAATCACTTCGTGGCTTCACCATTTAAACTTCAGTTTCGAGATGTTACCTTTGATTGATGTAGTTAGTAAAAAATACTTCCATACGTGGAAATGATACTTCAAAATATCAGAAGAATTGTTAAAGCTGTAGCTGGTTACATTTTGTTGAATAGGTTTAAATTACTCTACCCTTGAAGAATCTACATTGTTCTTAATTAAAGGGACTTCGACACACTTTATTTTTATAATATACAAGTTTAATATGTTGGTTTCATTTTTTTTTTTCGTGTATTTTGACATGTAATGTTATTTTAAACTTAATTATTGTAAGCATTTATCTTACCCACTGTTGGAAATATCAATATGATCAATTATTGCAACTCCATAATTTTATTCATTCCTTTTAAAAAATTTTTGGTTGTTTTTTTTGTTCCATTACAAATCGCCCAATATAACAATTTTCCTTTGACTGAAATTGTTGTTTTGTTAGGTACCAATACATGGGACAGATTTGAGCTTCGTGTTCATAAGCGAGTTATTGACCTCTTCAGCTCCCCCACTGTGGTTAAGCAAATTACCTCTATATCAATTGAACCAGGTGTGGAGGTCGAGGTCACAATTGCCGATTCTTAAATATTAAATTTTCATGCTTATGTTGTATCAATCTTATGTCTTAAGAGAAATCCATGTTTTTGCCATTGGCGGTGTTTTATGTTGAATCATGGCGAGGAAAAGGAAAGTTTTGTTTTACTTTGATTATTGCGATTTTATCAATTGAAAGAAATAAACACTTGATTAGATTTTATTTCTTTCACTCAAGAGAATTGCATATATATCTTTTCCTACATTCTATTTATGCCCATTAAACGCTTTATTTAATTAAAAAATGTGAGTATGTGCATAAATCGACCCATAAGAACACAATTAAAATGTACTTTATCAATAAATAATGAATCATTCATGTCCGTGGATGAATCGACCCATAATAAGTGTAAATTTAAATTTGGACATAGAAATATTGTAGATTATGGACAGGTGCGAGTTGAAGTAACAAAATTTTGACACTAGATTTTTTTGTTTGGGAAAAAACATAATAAAACTAAGCTGATGAATAATTCAATCTGCTACAAGAAGCTTTGGAGCAACGATTTAATTTACTTTGACAGTCAAAACTCAACCTATTCTTTCAAACTAATTTCTCGTAAATCTCACCCTTCTCTTCCACTTCTAGATTTCACAACATTATCCATACCCGTGTCGATTGCGCCTCTGCAGAATCACATGTATTGTCGAAGGGATTCGCCACTCATAATTTCCATTTCCTTGAGAATTTCTTGTGCAAAAGATTTGACAGAGGGTTCAACATCTTCAAGCAATTCTCCAAGGAAGGGTATGGTTTCAGCGATTAATACCAAGTACTCTTCTTTCAAATTCTCCACAAAATACTTGACAATCTTTAAGCCTAAAATTCGACATCGAACCTTTTCGCTTCTCGTTTGCATTAATACCTGTACCAAAGGACCATCATAATGTACATCATTTATTCCCATCGAAAACTTGTACAAAAAATTAAAAAAAAAATCCAAATTGTCTCAACCCATTTAACTTAGCAATCCAAACTCATCTGTAAATCCTAAATTAATATAGATGACATAAAAATAGAAACAATATAGATAAATGCTTCATTACTTATGTTCGTTTCAGATCTACAGAAGCATTCTACTGCTCTATGTCGAGGAGCTTGTTCTTCAACCTAATTATTAGATAATTAAAGTTTAGACTGTTATTGAATAAGTTGAGGTTAATTCTACAGACATGATTGTGAAAATGACGACAGACTTGTTGAATGATATATAGGATCCAACACACTAGTAAGATAAGCCTAAGCCAGAAGAGACTAAAAGCTGAAAAGATTTCAACGTATGAAATTTTTGAAAGTGTTTTCTTTCGTAAAACTTGCAGGCTCATTCAACAATATGGGGGATTCACTAGAAACTGTTCTAATTAAAGGAAGAACAGTGCAATTTCATCTTCATCCAAGCACAAAAATCAACAATTTTGGACATTTATTCGCAAAAATATGAAGCCTGGACAAGTACAAAGAATGAATGCAGTAGAAAAACCTAAAAATCAATAATAGTTTTGTTACCTCATGGTTCAAAGGTTTCCATAAGAGGTCACTTCCAGCAGCCACAGCCATTTGACCAACACATTTAACCAATAAATCATCAACATCATTGACAGATGGTACATCTTTGTGTTCTTCAAGTGAAGCTGGCGGCTCAATTGCTAGTTGTGAGACAATAGGTTTCACCAGAACCTGTAAAATGACAAGCTCAAATTGATAAATGTCTAAGAAAGAAATGGTAATAGAAATCAGATAGACATCCTTTTAGCTTTATTTTCTCTTCATGTTCATTAAGAAAAGATTCATCACATAATACATCAAATCTCCCAAGTTGATCACATTATAATAGCGTAACATCTGGCAAAGCCAAGATACTGGAGAAAATCAAGACAATTCACTTTTTCTCTTTCCACCGCCAATGCTTTACAACTACAAGAAAATTCTTTAAATCAACCTGAATGGTTGAATGCATTACAAGTTACACTTACAATTCTCTTTCGTTAACATAAAACATGTTTCATGTATAATGAAAATCAAAGAAGTCCCAGATGATGACCTCCGGTAAGTTCTACATTTTTAGTTGCAGAATCAGTACCCTGGGTTAAAAGTAACTTCCGCTAGCTTGCCACACAGTAGCAATGAACTAGTAAATGACTTTGGTCATAGCTAGATGAAAGTCAGAAGAAACCAAAAACAAAATTGACTTGAATCCCAAGATAAACATTTATAAATAAGACATTCTAAAAATAATTTTATAAAAGTTTCGTGAAAAGCAAAACTGAAGAAACGGAGCTGAGAGTATTCTTCCTACAGTTACCAATTTAATATTATCTAATAATCAAATGGGATGAGAGGGTAGAGATTTCCTACCTGGAAATTTGAATTGTCAAGGAACTTTAGATTCCCAGTGTCATAAAGAAAGCACTTATGCAAAGAGGACATTATTAACGCTCTCAGATGCCAGTTTCTAGAAGATAATACAGATCTTTCTTCTCCCATATGACCAACTTGCAGCTTGGCTTTCTTCTTCTTTCGTACCACAACAGTGCTTTCCTGATCTCCATTGTCAGTAAGATGTCGAACACAATTTTCAAGAAAATACTTGAAATAGGGAACAAACAAAGACCTGTATTTAGAGAGAAGCAACAGAAGAATCAATTAAAATTAGAAAATAAACGGACTAAAAAATCTTAGAAAGAATAAGCATCCTAGTGGCAGATATGCTTTAAGCTCCTAGTCACAATGTGCATGCAAACATTGCTGATATACTCAGATACAGGACCGCACATATAATTGATAAGAAGCAGATAAATCATATATGAGGTAAGCTCGGGTTAAAACATGAGATACATTCAACAATCATTGTAAATAAATTCATGAATCTAATGGAATCCCCTTGTTCCTCAAATGGAACATATAAAAAAAAAAAAAGAGATATCGAGTTACATAATTATTAGATGGCAACTTGAACATATACCATAACACACTTCAAGAATTTCCCTTCCTTTTGAGTTGGAAACTACTAAGAACTAAAAGCCTTTCTTTTGAACTGGAAGGACATAGTAACAGGGCAAGTAGCATTTTCTTTATTTTTTAAATGCTGAAACTTCCTATCCTCTTTTGTTGTAAATTTTCACCTTCAACACAAATTTTACTTCTTTTCTTGGAGGATACTTGTAACGGAGGATTATTTCTTTCCCTCCCAAACTTTATATATTCTTTCTCAATACATTTTGTTTCTTATATGAAGAAAAACACAAATACCATGAACACATCACTTAAAACTTGCTTTATTGTAAAATATACCGGTTTCAAAGGGTTTGCTAAACAGATAGTAAATGTCTAGAGTAACTATAATAATAGCATTTAGACAAATGATACTATGCTAAACTAGCGATTAAAAAGGGAAAAAAATCAGATATCCAAAAGATAATTTTAAATCAACAATTAAACCACATTCAACTTAGCTCACCGATGCTTCTCTGCAAGTTTATTTACTAGGCTGTAAAATGATATCGCTCTATCTACACTTGGCCTTGACGAACTTGTAACATCTTCCACAACTGATTCTGCCCATTCAATACTTCTAATAAAAAGAGGTTTGAACGTGCTTTCAGTAAGTTTCATTGTTAAAGAAACCAAAGCACCAATAACACTACTTTCCACAGCATATATGTCTTGAACTGAAACAGAATGCCGACAACGAAGATCAAGAGCAAGCAAGCACAGATCATAAAGCTTTGTGTGGTGAGCACCAACCGATGACCTATCCATTGTACTGACCAAGTTCGATAGCATGTCAAAAGTGATTACCAAACTTGAATCACTAGATGCCACAGCACTTTGATACATCTTCAGCAAAGGTGGTAAAGCAAGTCGAACCTGTAGAAAAAGTGGTTATACACAAATTAAAGAAAAACAAAATTTCCCCCAGAAGATGAGAAAGTATCTCGATTCAAATCTTACCGGAATCTTCTCCATCAGAAGTCTCCTAACCAAATCAGCTCTCTGTTTCAGCTTTAGATTTGACCCAGACACAAAATCAGGGTGCAGCACCAAAAGTTCTACAATATCTCCAAGATATGGGTTCAAGAAACTACCAAGCTTGTCTATCACTGCTTCCAAAAAGATCAATATAGACAGAATGACAGATTCCTTTGAGCCTGACGATTGAACAGGTAAGTCACCACCTATTTTACCTTTTGTATCAAGCCGTGAAGAGACATCATGCGAAAGCTTTATCACATTAGCCATTAAATGAGGAAGTTCGGGTAGTGCCCTTGGGCCTAGTGCATTTAAAATTGCTGCACTTGTGCGGAGACAGCTAGAAGAGACAACCAAATTGTTTGAACTGATGCATTTTACAATAGATTTGAGGCACACGCCATAGGTGGAGTGATTTGATGGAAATCTATCAACCAGAAGTTCCACAGCTGAGACAGCAGCCAATTTCAAGGATGTACTTGACTCGTCTGTAGAACTCTCCATTAAATTCACAATTTCAAGACACATCTCATTAAATGATTCAAAAGAACCCTCAGTAATCTGCAGCAAACAACTTTTCAAAACCCCCTCTCTTCTCTTATTTTGCATTGATTTAATTCTGCCTTGATCCCTCAGCGATTCACATAAAATTCCAAGAGCCTGTTGAGAGAACAAGATATGTAAAATTGAAGGCCTAATAATTATTCTAGGAAGGAAAACATATCCTAGCAAACATGCTAATGCAAATGATTACAAAAAAGTGGAATTTGGATGCTCTGTGTATATGCTGTACAATGTGATTGGTGTGAATAGCTTGAGTCTTGAGATATAAAGAATACATCATGTCAAGCAAAGGAGCCAATTTAATTGTAATTCTTGAGACAGTTTAGGTTTTTCTACCGTCATATTGAGTATTTGGGTGTCCACTGCCAAGAAAAAAGATAGGAAAACATCTAATACTTTTATTTTCACTTCATTCCAGCATTTGTTCATATAACAAATAAAGGAGATTGATTTAAAGTCAAAACATAACGTCCAAGTTGTTTAAAGATAACCAAGACATGGAAAAAGAGTTTGCAAATAACTTTAGGATAAAATATATTACTAAACTCAATGTAGAGAATAACATAAAATATACCTTTTTCCCAACATTTTTATCTACATGTGCGAGCAAGTTAGTGATGGCTTGGAAGTAGGCTGAAGGTATCATGACCCTACTAATAGTTTTCAAAACATCATGCACACACTCGCTTAACTTCTTTCTAATGGGGACAGGTACACCAATTCTCTTACTTCTCGAGTCAATAAGTTGCAAGACAGAAATAATCAGCTCCATCAGTTCTCCAATTATTTTCTGCAAATAAAAAGAAAATGTCATTCATTTAAGCAAAGAAAACTGTTGCCCGAACTCCTGGAGAAACATCAAAAGTCAAGTAGTATCCCAAAAACAAACCAAGTCCCCACTTAAAAGCAATGTATTCATGTATGATAAACAGAGGGAATACGTTTTCAGGATTGGAAAAGATGACCCTATTAACAAGTTTGGTAACAACCATAAATCATACCCCCTGCATTTATTCTTAATTCTGTCACATCACGTCAACATTCATAGCAAATCTCTTAATTTCCCTGACAACGCTTTGTTTCTAATATTTATGTTGCTGATATTAAGTCCCCAATTAACTTTGGTATTTATTACAATTAAACACTGAATTAATTAAGATTGAGAAATCCCTCGCTAATTTATCCAGCAACTAAGCCACCATACTAAATAGAAACTAATAATATGTAGGAACATTGTGGAAACCCACATAGATAAAGGTAAGCCTACCTCTAAAAAAGCAACCCCTTATCCATATACTCAAATATCATTCCTGTTTTTTTGAAGAACTGATCCCAAAGGCAAAAGGACAGTAAATCCACCGCAATGGTAAACCCAAATATGTCAATTTAACAAGTCTAAATATGTTAAACTCACCATAGTAAGCTAAAAATGTTTACCAAGTGAATCAAATTTTAGAACTTAGTTCTATCAACAACACAAAAAGAATAGTATCATCAGCAGGCTACAATTGCCAGATGCGTATAGCGTCCCAAACAGCTTATATATAACATGACCCTTCTATGATAAATCCCCCATCCATGTCAGCTTTTGGTCTCTGACAATAATTATCTTACCAACTAACAGAAGAGTTCAAAGATATTGAATAGAAAAATACCTGAATATTATTTTGATTTTCTTGTGTTCCAAGCTCAAAAGTGAAGTTCGGATCTTCCAATTTTTCTAAGATGAGTTTTGTGGCAGGTAGCAATTCAATAAACATTGTGAGGGATTCATCGTTCGCTACTATGTGTTTTATGACTGAAACTAAAGCAGGAAGCCATGTCAAGCATGAAAACTGCCCACAAATTTGTAGTGCAAATTGATACTCCCACTCTTTTGGCACAAAAGAAATGAAACAATCCAAAGAATCCAAATCTTTGGAAACCGATAATTTTGAAACTTGAGACTGTAAAAGAAGCACGATCAATGAAGAAAGTCCATTAAACTCTCCCAGAACCCTGAAATTTAAGCTTCTATGTGAGCAGGTCTATAGAACCGAATACATTACAAAAAATGGCCACAGCCATACTAAAGAAAACAAATTGGAGGTACCTCAGTAAGTATAAAACAATTGATAATCTTCGATGCTCAGCAACTTCAGGCAACACATTCACGAAAATCTAAGGCACAAAGTAGGGTATAATCAGAGTAGTTTAGAATTAAAATCTCACTGCTAGTAGTAGAAATATTACCTTGAGCAAATTTTCCATGTTTTGCGTTTCAGATAGCCAGCATGGAACAAGTGCAGATATTAGTCCCTCAAACACACGTTGCGAATGGCTGTCAATCTTAAAACCAAATGACCCATCAAATATATTTCAAAAGCAATAATGCAAAAATGTGGTACAAAATAAAATGATCAATGCTTCACGTGTAAACATCATTATGAATATAATTACCAACATTGACCAGTTCCCTGGAGTTTTTCAATAGAAAAGGAAACTCTTTTCAATAAACAGAATGCAACAATGTATAAGAAAAATAAAATAGCATTCAACAAACCTGTGTCACAGCAGATTCTCCCAGAAGGGTGAAAATCTCTTGGATATGCTCCGTAACTTTCTTGGGAATAATTTTTGCAGCATAGGTAATCAGGGAAAACACATGGTTGCGGATTCCACTATCCTTCGAAATATGGGAACATTCAACCAACAATTTGATGTCAATTACATTTACGAAGTCATCCTGCAAGGAAACAATTAACTTTATTATTAACATATCATCACCTTTTTAAGCAAAAGGAACTATAAACCAAGCAAACCACACCTATTTTTCTTCTAAAAAAACGATTTCATAAAAATAACTTAGAATGCGCAAGGGAAGGAATCACAAAGAACTATCCCAAAAAGTAAAACAACAAAAACTAATACAAGTAAATGAAAAACGTTTTTATACAACTGTTTTTCACTCAATTAGTACCTGTCTTAGCGAGGAAGTAAGTCCTAAAATGCTTACAGTTACAAGTCATTTTTACAATCAGGAAACTAGTGGATGGTGTTGTCCTCAAAAACCCCAATTTCCAAAGAGTTATTAGCTTAACCAAACTGTATATAAATTAAATTAACAAAGTAACAGAAAGGGAGTAAAATATGTTGGCAGTCAAAACTGATAAGTACCTTTATTGAAATACTGGCTATGAAGGAAGCACAAATATCTTCAATGATTATCAATATTGTTTGCTGGAAGTCACATAATGTGCTGGACAAATCCTTAGAAACACCAGATGAGGCATTCATCGAATCTTCATTCAGGGCAAGAGAGGTATTCACCACGTCTTTTGAAAAAGAAAACTCAAGCAGCTTAAACAATGGGCCTAAAAGAGACTCCCTACAACCATTAAGTTTTAACATCATTAGGCAGAAAAATGTCATTTCGATACTAAACTCCATGATTATTCACAACATCTCTACAAAGATAACCAAAATAAAAGGGCATAAAAAAGGACCTGTTGGCCATGTCTTTCTTTAGAAGCAAAATATCAAGGAGGGAGCTAAGAAAAGGAAGTGCATTTTGTCTGTCATATAACAGTTGAGAAAGGTTAGATTTGTGATCCCCACGTAACCTCTTTTTCTTCTTCCTGTCAACCGGAAAAATAAGGAAACTTCCATCTTGCAATATGCAATCAAACATCTGATGAACAATCGAGTGAGGAATCTGCACCAAATAATGAATCTGGGATAAAATTTCTACATATAGCATGATTACAATAAGATTTGACTGATTTATTTTTTATTTGGTATCTTCTGTCGAACGAGCACAACAAAAATAGGAATTGATTTGAAATTGATAAATTTGTTTTTCTTACAAAAAGAATATCATTCACATCATTGCACTTTGTTGCGTTGGTTGTTTCAAGTAAAAGAAAAATAGTTCTATAGAACACAAGCCAATACTAAACAGCAAGACAAAAATTTGAAACGCATAATCTACAAGGCATTATGAAAAATGTTTCAGCAATTAGATTAATATATCTTTAAGGACAAAAAACAAATGCTTAAATGAAAGATGATGAATCTAAATGTAAAGCTTTGATGACAATACAAAATTATCTAACCAAAAAGTTTGGTATTCAAGCAATTAGAAGATGGCAATATGTCCATGTCTTTCATATTCATATCTGAAGATCATTATTCTTAAAAACAAAAAACCTTACATATCATGTACGATACATCATATCATTTAAATTCAAAATTGAAATGTCAAAACCTTTCTTATTCTTTTTCTGACTTAAAACTTTCTTTTCATAATACACTTGTGAAACCTCTTGAGATGCGAATGTTTTCCTCCGTATGTTTTTTAAGAATCCAAGGAAAAAAATTAATATAATTTAGAGTACTATTATAATAGATTTGAAAATTCATTCACTCTATGATTCACATTATACATAAATAGAAAGCACAAAGAGATAAATTAAGTTAACTTTAACTTAATAGCATAAATTTTTGCATAAATATTAATTAAACATGATACCAAATAATATATTACTACTACAAAAATTAAATGATTAAATAAAACATTAGCTCACGAGCATAACCTTATGACCAAAAAGTATTTTTCCAAATTTCAACATTCTATAAAAAAAAATTTTATTCACATTTAAACGCTGAAGAAAAGTTCATGATTTATCTCAACAAAAACAGACCATGTATGTGATCCAGGAATATGATAGAAGAAGCATACATTTATCCGCCGCAGTGCATCTCTTGTAGCATTTTGTATATCCCCATCATTATTCCGAAATAACAACACCAGTTTACAGAAAACAGTTACCTGCTTTACAGAAGAAATCAAAAAGTTCTGCAATCAGCCAAGGCTGAGTAATGTTGAAAATCAAATTTCTTCGAAGAAACTGACTAAAACAGCATAAAATAACTCCCAAAAGAGAAGGTCCAATAAAAGCCAAGGCTGCGCATACTTGATTATTCGATGCGTAACTACTAAAATCAGTTCCCAAAAATATTTTAAAAAGTTGAACATCCATTTTTTCATTGAAGCAGAAACCAAACCACAAATATACTTTAATTGTGAATCCTATAAAATTCAATCATGAAATAACAAAAATAAGCCAATGAAGAAAAAGTTGCTACATCTTCAGCATTAAGGTACCCACATCATACTTTGGTATAAGAAACAGAAACATTATAGCTTAAATGTAAAATCCACGTCACAATAATATTGTAAAAAAAAAAACATCCTGAAAAAATTGATTGCCCCATCAGATTAAAATTTAAAACATTATGGTGTATTGTAACTCCCAAATCAAATTCACCAACTCAAAAAAAATTGTGATAAGGGATTTATCCAGGCATCATGGTGCATGTATTAAGCAAGTTTCGGTTAAATAAATTAAAACCAGGAGTGGAGATACCACACAAACCAAACATGATGCCTTTTTATAGAAGCATATTTATGTCAGGATATATCCAACTACTTCAAATAGCTAATTCGTCCAAAGATTGCACAAACTTATCAGTTTGAAGAGATGTTTTATAATTAACTTTACAAGCAATTTAGGGTACATAAATGGACCACTAACAAAGTAAAGAACAAACGAAATAAATTTACACCTTCATGCACATTGCAAAAATAATCAAATGTAATTTGAGAAGAAGATATTAAAAAATTTAGCACTTTTTTTTTTGCAGTCAGTCTTTACAATCAAGCACAAGTTATTTAAACACAAAGAAAATTTTGTTTTAAACCAGTAAATATTTAAATAAAATGTCACTCAACAATATAGAACCAAGGAAAATAATAAGTGCAGCACTTCTACGACACATGCCAAATACCTAAAACAAGCCTGAAGCTATCCAAAGCTTCCGTTCTATAAAAAACTATTTCCAGTAACTAAATTCTGAAGTTCTCCATGAAATCTTTGCCAAATATTACAATGTCAAGCTTTACTGAATCCAAGAATGTCCCACTATCATCCCAAGTCCAACAAGTTGGTAAATTTCTTGTGTAAATCTCATATACAAGAAATTTACCAACTTCTTGGACTATATACAAGAAATCAACAAATTATCAGGACAATGGCATAACTCTACGTCAAAACAGTACAATGCTTGAGGATATGATCGCATGAGAAACAAATACAATGTGACAATTCCCTACACATTAGAGGAAAATAAAGAAAAAGAGTACATAATTCTGAAAACTGTTGGTGTACTAGAAGAGAAGTACCTGCGTCTCATTCTGCAATCCACTGTAAACTTGTCCATTTAGCTTTTGTAAGACGGTTATACAAGGACTTTTGACAGCATGTTCTTCTGATTTTACATCCTTCAACGTAAACAGCAGCATTCAACATTAGATTTTTATATACATCCTAAGAGTACCCAAAAACTAGGGGTAAAATTTCAACAAGTAAAACATAAACTGCCTCTTACTTGTAATGCCTTCAACAAATGATCTTCAAAAACATTTCCTTCAGGTGGAGTCACACAGCACTAATCCACAAACCACCATCTCATCAATTTGAGAATCTAAATAACAATTCTATTTTCATGATGTAAACAAGTGGCGTTGATAAAGTTACCTCCAGTAGAAGGCATAGAATTGAAACCTCAATTGATGTTAGTTTTGAAAAAGACTCATCATGCTCAAAATAATACCTCTCGCGCCTAGCGAGAAGTAGAGACAATAATGTTTCAGCTCCTTTAAAGTGCAGAATAACATTTCCCATTCCTTTGAGCAAAGACAGAATCATTAACTGTGAAAAATAATTGCATAAGTCAGTACCAACTTCGGTCGTTAAAGTTCCAGTAAAACGCATATAATGGAGAAGAACCAAGGATGCGGTATCAATGCCATAGGAAGCAGAATGAATAAAATTCCAAATAACAGAGGCAGTTGAACACACCTTTGCATAGTTAGAAAGCTCTAAAGCAGCGCCTAAAATAAAAGAAAGGACAATGTCTTTTGTTGGTTCATCGAACCTGGAAATTTTGGAATGGTTTAATATAAACGAGAGTCCATAGTTAAATCCATTATAAAAACAATCAAGAGAGCGTAAACTCTACAAAGAAAGATGAATACCTTTGTTCGAAACTCTGAGGCACTAAAAGGTTATGGGAAGGTGAGCTAAGCAAACATACTAACAATGAAGGGAGATATTTTCTATCCGATAATATCAGTCTTTTTTGTTCAACCATCAAGACCAAAAGTTTGTCTAGAAAACAACTCCATGATGCATTTTTTCCTGTCAAATACAAAATGCAGAACGCGCTGATAAATTACAAAGAACGATGCACAAAGTAAGAAATAAGGAATTCAAAACCTCTATAGAGAGCAAACCATTTTTTTTGCTAGAAAAGTCAGCATAATTTAATAGTGCATATAACCCTTCAACGCAGTTCATTGCTGCAATCCTAATATCCTGAGAAAAAAGGTAAATTAAACCATCATACACGGCATCAGTGATCAGAAACTTAACAATCAAAAGATAATGGCACATTAAAAAGACAAATGACCATATGACCATTTTTGGTTAGAAAGAACGTCTAAATTGCTAAACTGCACACCTGGTCATTACCGACCAAAGGAACAAGAATTGAAGGAAATGCTGCAAGAAGATCAATGACCAGCGGCTGATTCTCTGACTGAGAACAGAGGAAGGCAAAACATTGAAGACTTTGAAGTTGAGCAGGGACCGGAATACCTGCAACATAAGCAGTCCATAAGAAGTGTATTAGGTGAACAGAAAACGAATAATCCACCTTTTAACAAAATTGAAGTTAAACTGAGCCTTTCCAATCAAGTGTAGCAGGTATGCAGAAGATAGCAAACTCATCTAAATTGTAAATAACTGCAAATTTTTCTGTGATACAAATGCCACAAAATGGACCAAAAATGAAGGGAAAATGCCAAAAAACTACAGCCAACAGTATTTAAAAAATAAAACATTTTTCTCTAGGAGGTCACATAACCCCGTATTAGGGGTATGGTGATAGGCCGAACAAAGAAAGAACTCTTTCCATATGCTAGAAAAGAATATCAAACACGGGATTGACAATAATTACTGTTTACGTGTTTACAACACCTCAAATCAAACATAAATAACCAAAAGGCTCTCTCCTTTGAAAATTCTGATCATGAGAAAAAAACAAATTTTGTAGAATATTTGAGCAATTTTCCTACTAAATGTTTTATAGAACACATTAAAACATATGACGCTTCCAGCAGAAAAATATATGAGACTTAACCTCGATGCCCCTATGGAGTATATCATGTCAAGATATTTAGACTAGTTCACTTCTTAAAGCAAGAAGTTTTTAAGACTAGGCACCAAGACAAGCTAACACATCAAAGCAAATGAAAATGCATTAAAGGAAAAAATAAAATACAAGGTAATCATAACTTTTGGGGCACAAAGAATTTTTTAGGAAAAAAAAAATTGCACTGAAGTTCACTGTTTACAACAGGGTAAATAGCTGGATATATCAGTCAGAGTAACAATCTAGTATCTTCTTCAAACTGAAAAATACATATAAATATATTAAAGAATCCATAGTAAACCAAAACATATATACGCACCTTCTTCTGTGAAGAACCTGCATAGAGATCTTACGGGAAATATCTTGAAGTTTTTGACAAGATAGTGCAGGTGTTCTTTGAAGAAATTCCTAAACCCAGAAGTTGCAAAGAAGATGAACAAATCATGATAAACACAAACCCACTTGCCTTCAGAATCCTGCAGCGAAAGAATGCTAAAAACATTACTTTGTGACCAAATCCAAAAATAATATTGGCAAACAAAGTCCTGGAAGATTTGTCTGTAGCCATTTTTAATCGGTAAGAAATATTGTAACTTGGGGAGTTGGAAAGCTAACAAACTAAAAGAAAAGGCAATGCATTGTACAAACCGATGAGAAATCTGTGGTTATGGCAGATGTAAATGCCTCAAGTAGTCTCCAAAATATGCAAAACAAAGTACTGGCACATAATTGACTATGACTGTCCTTAAACAATTGATCAAGGAACCTTCTGCAATCCCAATTTAACAACTCTGCTTTCAGCTGTTGAGCAAATAAAAGAAGCTTAAATTGATAAAATAAGGCGGAAAACAAACAACTGATGATTTCTTGGTGCATTTTTCCTTCTATTATCATTTTAATAAATAAGTTTTGTAACTATTCCCCTTTAGTTTAAAAATGTCTTTTTACCATTTCAACGGAAGTATCACTAGTTGATTCAACTAATTTCCACTCAGCCTTCAGAACTGGAAAGATCGCATTAAATAATTCCAAAAATTGACCGCTTCCTGTCAGGTAAGACAGTTAAAATCAACTATAAAAAAGTTCATTGTATAAAAATCAACTATAGAAGCTCCTCTGACACTAATGTAAGCACACAGAAATATAGATATGGTTACAAACTGGGATTAATTATTAAAATTTATCAATTTTCACCGGCTAACAGATGAGTAGAGACTTTTAGACATATCTATGCATCCAAAAAATGAAACTTCACCTGCGCGAAATCATTCTTATTACATTTCTTTTATTTTAAATGTGATAGAAAACTGCTTGTGGTTTATTGTAGCGAGTTTCTTTTTATTTGTTCAGATAAGAAACTTTGTATTAAAAGCAAAAAGTTACAAAAAGTCAAGGGAGAAGAACTCCACCCGAAACAAGAACCAACTCATGAAAAACAATTTATTTCTAATTGGAAAAAACCATATTAATAACAACTTTTAAAATACTTAGAACTATAATTCTATTTAACGATAAGAACATAAACCATATCCCCATAAATCACTATTCAAAGGCTTATCCACAAAAACAATTTCATTTCAATGAAGTCAAATAGCCTAAAAGATAGGTTAATTTCATTTTTCCTCCATAAAAAAAGGCATCACTAGAGTTTACAATATCAAAGTAAACTCTCATTGTCTGTCGAAAGAGAAGAAAAGACTTATCCACACATATTTAACAACCTCATTGAATCAGGTTGCTAGTTTCATCATGAACTTTACAAATAGGACAACAATGACGAGATAAAGTTCTATAATGATTCACTCTTTGGATTTGGTCATTAATATATAATTTTTTTCAACAAAATTCACGCAAAAACTTGCATTTTAAAATGAAACTCCTTAGTTGTAAAAAGGAAAGAGAGATAGAAGCAAACTAGAGGATTTTGAAGATGGTTCCAAAATCCATCTTTGAGAACGGAGAACATTTTCTCTCAAGTAGACAGCCAGAAAACAGTTGCACGTAACACTCTTTCTTAGAAATTTTCTTTCCAAAAACAATCAAAAAGACGTTGTGCGCTTAAATTGAGTACAATGTCATTCTGAACAATCAAGGCTATCTAACTAGACCAACTCACACTTTCCCGTGGCTCAATCAAGATGGAATTTCACCCAACCCATATCCCGCTTCGCTTAGTGTTAGAAATGCGAAACAATAAACATTGAAAGCATGATATAGAAGAAAAATCAGTTTCTCAAGATATCGTTCGGCATTAATTTTGTTCCAAGAAGCCAATACAGACATTTTTTACCAAAAAAATAAAAAACATAATTACATTTTGTTCTTTTTTTTTGGGTATAAAATGCCTAGATTGACTTCTTGAAACCAAATATATATATATATATATATATATATATATATATATATATATTAAAAAGTAATCATTCTGAACATGCCAGAGATTTAAGAAAGAAAGAGTGACATACTATTTTTTTTTATCGCGCATGCTTGCATCAAAACCAAAAGGAAGAGTACTTTAGATAACTCGTAATTTTTGCCATTCTCGATGAGCCAGGACTTATAATCTTCAGGGTGTATCAAGAATGCCTCTGCCAAACTACTAACTGTCTCTAAATTAATTGAAGATATATCGGCAGGTTGCAAAGCCTGTATAAACAAATTTTTACTTCAAAAATTACATAAGCACCAATGATAAAAAAAGTTAGAATATTAGAGTCTCAAGGAGATATAAAATACAGGAATATAGGAAATCTATGTGCACCTTCCACGAACTTGTAAAGATCAATTAAATGTGGGTTCAAAAGCCACGAAGGGCAGATCACATTTTGACATGCAGAATAGTAAACATAAATATGCCACTTGAGGGCATACTGACTACTGTATATAAGTAGCCAAAACTGAATCTAACAAAATATAGCAGAAATCAAACATAATTAAAAGTAATAGCTGTCCAACTCAATAAAAAGACCAAAATTCACCAATACATATTTGAGAAAATAAACACTTTTTCCCCCAAAATAAAAGTTTTAACCTTTTCATATTCTTTAATTTTAATTAATTTGAAAACTGGTGTAGCGCAACTTTTATTTCATAATCGAAACAGAGAATAAAAGAAAATTAGGGAATGATTATTAAAGATACAAATTCAATACCAAAGTCTAACTCTTTAATGTCACCACCCATAAAAAATTAAATGAATAAAAAGATGATAAAATATTAAAATAAAAAGAATAATAACCGACTCTGGGCTTGGGCCCCCGGGCCTACACGACGTCAAAAACCATATAGAGAATTTTTTTTTTAGTAATATTACATTTTTCTTTAAAATATCACGAAGGAAGTATTATAAAAAAAACACTTTATTGATATTATAAATTTCGTATTTTTATATGCAAAAAATTAAACATTCTTAATATAATATAACCTATAAAACCAAAGTAAGATGATGCAATAAATAAAACAACAATTTACTTTAAAAATTATTTACTTGATCAGAAAAATTGCTTTACTTAATTCATTAGTCCATGTAAGGGTACAAATGAGGAAGATTGAATGCAGGAAACCTGAAAGTACCCTCTTGTTGGAGGATATTTTCTAAAGGCAAAAATCACGAGTGTCCTTGGCATTCGAGGGAGACCAGAACACCAAAATTAAGACCATGGCTACCTTACAGAGCCAAAAGAGTACACATGAGTTGATAGTTGATGGTAAGACGGATTTGAAGAACATGGGATTTTCATAGTTGAAATCTGGTTATGTTTTTTATAGAATTACTTATAACACCCTTCACTTTCTAAATCCCTTCAATAAAACTTCTCTCTTATAAATAAAAGACTATATACCAGAGATTAAAAAATTTAATAATTATGTTTCAACTGAAACATGATAAGCGAGATACACAAATCACTAATGCATCTCTTAGCATCTACATTAAGCAATACTAACCAGTTTCACGCTACTGACAGTGGGAAGATTCTGGTAAAGTGGCCATTGTATTTCTTTAGCCAACTGCAATGCCTTTAAATTTAGTACCTGTGTCTGCCAGAAACAAGGACAACAAACAAAATAAGACTACAAACTAACGTAATTTATTGGTTAATAATTATAATTAACAATTGTAATGGAAAAAAAAAATACCAATAGTAATCAACCAACCTTGGGTAAAATTAAGAGTAAAGGAAATAGCAATGCTGCCAGTATCTTTAATTCATTAATGTTGTCCTGGACACATGCATTCACCTTCTCTACACATAGAATAGCAACTTCAGAAGCAAGGTTCCTATCAACTGATGTAGCTGCAAGGAGGAAAGAAATTAGGTATGATGGAAAATTTTAGACAATCTTTTGAAATTTACCATCTTGGATATTGGATGAGAACTTTTTATAAGTACAAGTACAAAATTCTATAACAAAAAATAAAAGACCTCAAAGCAATAGATACAACCAAATGGTAGCTGCAAAAAAATGCAAATAATTATTAATGAAAGCTAAACACCAAGGTGGGAAAGTAAGATCTAAATGGGACCTCATAGCATTAAACATTAGGAATACATCTTTTTTTTTTGATGATTTGTATGCATTAATATGACATTCCAAAATTTTTCCATCAAGGTGTACAACTTCTCTTACATTTTCATACAATGCTATGCAGAATTCATAACTTTCTAAATTTTTCTAACAATGAATTTATGATGGAGCATAAAACGACTTCATTGAAGTAAAATGACAAAAAAATACTCACAAAACGGAAAAAGAAAGCCACATATTCAGTGAAGCACTGACCCGGAAACAACCAAGAATGACTCACTCGGAAAACCCTAATACCTAAAATAACAATTTATCAATATTCACAAGCATAATCCTAACTCCTTCCCCCTCTTTTCTATTTATAATAATCTAATCCAATAATAATTACTAAAATACCTTCTTACTTTTACTTGACAACAATTTTCTTATTTGAGAGTTGCTTGAATTTTAATATTTCCATTAAATATTCATTCATCATTTCGACTAGTAATTTTCAAAATTCTATTCAAGATGATAATTGTTAGGTCCCTAATTTTTTCTTCAAAGTTCTATGACTTGTATTCTTTGTCCACATTTGTCAATGCTTTTGTGCACTACAAATTTGTTTGGAAAACTAGGTTGCCTATAACTTTTAGGCAGTCTCTTTTAGATAAAGTTAAAACTGGATATCTTGTTAAAAAAAGATTTATATAAATCTTCAAAACTATTATGTATTGTGCAAAAAAGTGAAGACGACTGATCATCTCCTTTAATGTCAATTTTATGATTTTCTTTGTAGTTATGTTAAAGGAGTTTAATACGGCAACGCCTCAACTACATCACTTTTATTTTATTGAACCGTCCATTGTCCTTTTTTATTGGTATGACTGACAAAAAAAATCACCCAAGGGGAAAAACTAGAACTTAAACGCACTCAGTCAAGAGAGTTTTAACAAAAAAAAAAAAACTCAGAGACCCTATGTCCAAACTCTTGACATCAAAAGTCAATCTTTTCTCTTGTTCTGAACCCACCAAAAAATGAAAAAAAACAACATTGGCCACTGCTTTCTAATTCATTTACCCTTACCTGCCTATTCCAAGTTCCACCAGAAGATCTGGATACAGCAACAATCACCAAACACTGAGCCAACACGTCCCGAAAACCACAAAGCAAGATCATAATGTGACAACAAGTGATTTGCATCTTTTTCAGCATTCCAATAAAGAAAGATTCTATTTGGGGATGGGAATCCTCTTTTCTCTAAATTATCCAACAAATAAAAGTTTCTAGACAGCAAGCCAATAGAAGAAAATCTCCCCAAGGGGGCATTTGATTTCCAAGTTTTTTTCCACGATGGGTTGGTTTAAAAACCACCTTTTCAAAAAATGTAGAATTGTTGGGTGTTTCTCTTTCTTTTTCCTTAAAAAGATTCTTCCCATCTCTCGTATTATAAATTCCTTCATTTCACTACATTATGTTTCTTATTTAAAAAACATTGTAGAATGCTGTCACTAACAATACCCTATCCTTTCTAGGATTCCACATAAAGGAGTTCCCCTCTCCCCGCGGAGAGTATTTTTCGTAGGAGCAGCACATAAACACATCAATTTTTTTCCTCCTTTGTAGGTCTGCTTAAAAAAAGGTTCCACCCAGCTCATGCATGTTGTCATTACGTTTAAAGTATATATTGATTATCCAATAATTGCATCACTAAACATCAGCAGATTTTTTTAATGACTAAAGTGGAACAATAAACAGAGGACGCTTAAATAATAGTTTTTTTTTTATAATCAACATACTCACTTGACATCAAAAGTCCAACACATCTCTTGAGTACGTTCTGCAACCCTTTGAGATGATCAGATGAGATTAATATTTGTTGCAACCCGTCCACCGACAACGCCATTTTCACAACAGTTAGATCATCATCATGAAGTTGTTGCCAAATAGCATCTTGAATATTTATTAGATTCTGGTCCACAAGATATAAAGGAAGTTAGAGTAAAACAACCCAAATGAATCATTAAACATTCAACAATGTCACCAATGACCAAAATAAAGGATGGCAATTAATTTGAAAATGAAGATTGGAATGTGTGGAAATAGACTTTTATCGTGGAATTAGACAAAGAAGGTATGTATAATATAGTAGAAAATAGAAAACATAAACATCTGCACGCGTCTACAAAGCAAAGTTACCATATAACTTCAATGGACAGTTTTCCCATCATTTACTTCTTTGAGGCGAGTGATTGATAGTTGATAATAGTGCGATCAAATAAAACTGAAGATTGAGCATTTAATGCCCATTTGTAATAGACAGGTTCACTTACATCATCGTGAAGATTTTACAAACAAGACCTAAGAAACTTTAGATAAGAAAAGAATATCTTCTCAAAAATATTAGCAGGCATTGGTAAACAACAATATTTTGATCCATTTTAATAATGATCGAAAAATACCAGTTCTGAATCAACAGCCTTAGCTCTTGAGATCCCAGTCATGCTCAAACTAGAAAGTGCACTGCGTCGGACCTCAGCCTATACCACATAAAGTATCATACAGGTTTTGAGTATTCATGAATTACGATGTTAATGAAACTAAATTAAAGCCCATTAAATAGAAAGCAAGTGCACACGATTTTAAAACAGGTGCCATTTGAATTTGATCAAACCTTAGGATGATGCAATGCAAACAAAAGTTTTGAATCTGAGATTGGAAATGACAAATCCGTATTCTCATCCAATATAGTACACAAAGTCTCATAAAGTGATTCTCCTTTCTTACATTGGACTTCAGTTTGCTGCTATAAAAGTAAAAACATTAGAGCAAGAAAAACAGCATGTAGCACATAAGCATGTACCAATCCCAAGAAGTGCAAGCTAAAGAAAGATGCAGGAAGGAGTGTAACATACCTCATAAAACTTCTGAATAGCACCATGCAGTTCAGAAGTATATTTTTTACTGACAACAATTAAAGCTTTCTTGGCCCAGCTTCCTAACATATTACCAAAGTCTTGGTGAGAAACCATATCAAACAACCAAAGTAGTTGACAACAGATAAAAAAACATTTAGAAAGGACACTACAGAATCATTCAAAAGAACTAAAAAGGAATCCTAATTCGATTAGTTTATTTTAAGAGCTAACATGATAAACATGCTTCTGGGTTATGTTTTCAGCAAATGTATCTCATGTTTAAATATTAACATATCTTTATGAATTAACTTTTTTTTTAAACAAGTACTCAAAATTTTATTAAATGCAATTATGTACGCCAAGGTACCTGAAGCTCAAACTACAAAAATGTTGATTGCAAAGAAAACCCTGTAATCCGTACATCTTTACCTTGGGAAAAAGATCAAGACTAAAATAATATTCATGATTTTTTCCTCAAAAACATCCTATTTCCAACATTTGAATACAACCGAACAGAAATTGAGGCACAAGTTTTCAAAATCCTTGTGGTGGAACTAGTAGTCTTTCCACATTCTAGCATCAACCTCTTCTCCTCTTTTTGGCATCAACCCACAAAAGCTAATGCAACAAAGCTGGTTAGTATTCACTTCTTCAACAAGATGAGTGAACTTCCTTCCGTATAGATTATCTACAGAAAAAAGACTTCTCTATTATCCGTTTCTGAGAAAAACACTGAACTAGGCACTTCAGTTCTTCAAATACCATTCCAAGAAAACAAAACAGGCCCTCCAACTTTGTGCACCCTCTATTGGAAGATATGAACAAAAACCTCCCATTTTTTCTAGGATTCCAAACTTGTGTTTTGGTCTTTCATGCACAACAAAACATAAAAATTATGTTCATCACCTCACAAAAATTCTCAATTTCCTAACCGTTTTGACCTCTAATCAAGGATACACATCAAAAGGTCAGCAAAACAAGTCACGGCAAAAAATTTGGAAATTTCCTCGCAAGAGTACTCAGGCGAATCCATGTGTCACTCCAGAAGGATAACCTTAGATCCATCTCCTTATGATTGTGCATATTTTACAATTCCAAAACATATTTTTCAATGTTTTTCAAGAAAACACACAATCTTTTTCAAGATTAAACCATCATATGTGCTTTCAATAGTGTTAATCTTGATCTTAGCCCAAATAAAGAAGTCAAACTCCTTTCCTTGATCTTGCATCAACTGGAAAAAATTTCAACTACCATAAAAAGTTTCTCAAATGAAGTACTTTCCCTTTGATTCTTCATCCATTTCTTAAACCTTCAAAAAATAAATTAAGTTCGTCTCTATTGATCTCTTGTCACGTAAATTAAAAATTGTAAAGTTAATCTAAGTGTCTGTTACAACCTTAAACAAGTGACATAGTATCAATTAATACACGAAACAAAACAAAAATTCTGATTTAGTTATACTAAGAATAAAACAAATCATACTAATGATTTAATTAAAAATAAGTAGATAACTAAATGTGATACCAGAGTTTGAAGATCCTGGAATGGTTTGTTTGTGTGATAATTTTGCGCAGGTTAGTAGGATCTTAGAGACCACTTTGTGCACGAGACTCTTTACAGGTACTGTCTCTATTATTGAAATCAAAGCATGAAGGCACAACTCATCAGAGGAACTGCAAACAGTAATTGAAGTCAAAACATCAAGTAGATGAGCATCCCAAATTAAAGTGATATTCGTCACTAGACTGAACACCTTACCTATAGTCAACCAAAGAATCCAAAAGCACAGAAAGAAACTTATCCGTGTTGAATTCCTTAGACAGCTCACACAAATAGCCAGCAAAGTCCCTTCGCGTTACAGGGCAAAATGACATTAGCAATACAAAACAAATTGGATAGAAGGACCAAAACTTAAACAACAGTTTAGTGCTATCTCGTGGTACCTGATTTCCTTCAAGAAATCCAAAGCCTTCTTTGGAAATACATCAACAGATTGTAGCTGGCAGGTTTTTGAGAAAACTTAAGTCAGAAACCAACTAAAAATATACAAATAATATTAATTATTCAATAAAGTTTTCAAAAGATTCGATTGCGATAAGCACTGCAACTTCTATAAATGACATCAACTCATACATGTAAACATATAGGTTTCCTTTTCCTGTAGAGGAATAATCTTTCCTCTTGTATGTTCCCATCTATCAATATATATTTTTTAATATATATATATATATCAGCGTCCTTACGGCTCGTTTAGTAGTTCCCAGGCAAGCTGATCTTTCATCTCCTCTCCCTTTCACTTTGGTCATGAAATCCACAGAAGATTAATCTCACAAGCTCAATGAGCAAACCGGTTGGGAGGTTAAAGGTGGGGAAGCATGAGGATAATGTAGAGTTACTTAGATAACTGACTATCTTCTAAATTAGCCTAATTAAAAGACCCACTACTACAATTCGCCTCACTTTAATTATTTGATTCAAGAGCCATAAATGTAACCTTTAAATTTCAAAATGATTTAAAATGAAAATTCCTACTTTTTCCCTGATTTTCCAATTGAACTTGTTCGAAACTAATTAAAAGATTTGAAAAGAGGCTGGCAAGTGGCAAAGAGCATCTTTGTTTGTAGGGAGATGTTTACTTAGTCGTGAGCACGTTGGCCAATCTTTCATTTTATTTTGTCTTGTCTCAAACTCCCTTTGTCGAGATGCATAATTCTTTCTATTAGGTTGCGAAAATTGGTTAAAAAAACTCCATTCGGTTAAAAATGAGGGGTATGACCATCAAAGATCATAATCGTTTTCGTGCTTCTTAGAAATTTTTGAGGGAACACGAGTGGTTGAGGGAGATGGCTTCTAGGTTTAGTGGGATTGGTGGTTTATGGTTCAGACCTGTGATGCCCCTGTTAGTAGCTTGTTGCAAATTGTTCACAAAGGAGTAGGGCAGATACGAGTCTGAAAAGCATGTTGCCCTTTGTGGGAATGATCATGTGTTTTTGAAGGACTGTTGGTGTGGCCCTAACCCCCTGAGGAGCACTTTCGGGAGCTTTTACTTTCGGCTTCAAATAGGGATGTTTTGAAGGGAGATTTGTTGGATGATAGGAGAGTGGAGATTGGATCAGCTGCCTATTTCATCTGTACGTTAAGAATGAAGAGATGGATGCTTTTGAGGTGTAGGGACATGTTCTTTTTCTAGGTTTTTTGGGAGTTTTAGTTTTTTTAGCTTTACTCCTTTTATGTAAAATTTGTGCAGGAATAAGATATACTTATTTAAAAAGGAAAAATAAAAATTACGAAGATACTCTACATGTAAATGAAGCTTATATTGATAGAGAAACCAAGCATAAAAATGATCTAGCAAAGAAATACAACGGATAAGAAAAAGCAACTTAGTCCACTTACTTGATCATGTCATTTCGAAATAAAAAAAAAAATACTAAGTCATCACAATGTACCTGAACAAGTGCAATTATGGCCATAATTGACAATCGACAAGATTGAAGATCTTTTAACACTTTTGCATCGTCTCTAGCAACCTCAGAAATTGATCGTACCAAACTGTTTACAAGTTTTGGAATCAAAGTTACTTTATTTGCCAATAGAGCAACAATCATCAAAGCTGACGCCTACATAAAAAAATTAACCCAAGAAATTACAAACATACCAAATAAGCTGTCAAGGAGAAAATAAGGTGTTAAAGGAATCCATGAAGAAAGTTTGCTATGACAGAAAAGCAATATGAAAAGGATTAAGTCGATATGAATGTATTCCAATTAACAAAGAAATAATATTTATAAAAAAATATTACGTCACAATTATAAAGATGCAACTTCTAGCTGTATCTTCCTCCATGGAATTAATGATCTTCCATTTTTATAAGCTTCTAAATTTCATACAAAAATTAAAATTTTCAATCCGTGACAAGCTAAAACATAAAAGAAGAAAAGGAATTTCCCGTAAATGATCAGAAAAAAGTAACAAAATTTACAAAAGCATACGGGAAGAACAAAAGAATTTATGCAAATGGATAGCAAAAAAAAACAAAATTTAGCAACAAAAAGTTTTTACACTAACAAACTAATTTACCAACAAAAAAGTTTTTTCGCTAACAAACTTGATGCCCATGCTTTTTTGCATCACATTAATAAATAAACTTTAACGTAGCATTTTAATGCAATAAACCTTCAGCTCATTAATTTTGATCTGACCAAAATGTAGCAGCAACATTACTGAGATACGCGCCATTGATATTCAGATACACAAATATTACTTTTAGAATACCAAACTCCGCAGATTTGGTGGTCATAAGTTACAGATTTGATAAGGATTTATGCGTTGAGAGTTTGAAAAATATTATTAGGGAGGAATTTTTTGTGGGCAGAGCATTAATCGCGTATTCTATTTTCCTCTTTGGACTTTGTAGTTTGTCACCTGTTAATTTTGCCTTCTTTGAATAATATAAATTCTCGTACTATTTAAAAAAATAATAAATGTTATAGTACTGCTCGGTAAAAGTATTACCTTATGACTGGAATCTCCTTTGGCTCCCGGCTGAAGTCCAGTTTGAACAAATGGAAGAACTTTGCTCACAACATTAGGCTCTATAGTTGTGAGAGAACCCAAAGCCTCCACCACAACTGCTGTACAGAAACTGATTGCTGTCCTAGATGGGTAAACACCTTTTGATGAAGATGCCTGGAGCAAATTTCATGCAGTTTGATCATCAATTGCAACAAAAAAGGGCTAGAAAACAAGCATTAAAAGAGTTCGCAAACTCACATAGTTGCATAAAACCTCCAAAATACTTCCATCCCGGATGCATTGCTGCACAATCACGTTTCTAGGCGGCGGAGCACCCGAGAAATTCACACCGTCGAGGAATTTCCATTTTGTATTTCTACAGCATAAAAAAATAAAATGTCAAAAAATTCCACAAAGCAATAGGTATAGATGAAAAATGAATGATTAACCAGCAAAATTCCCAAACCCTATTATGAGCAACTGCACTATTCGCACAAATGCATGGGTATCATGGTACGGCAAGACACAGAGGATCAAATCTTCAACATTGTAGACATGAATCCTGAACCACGGGGCAGAGAAAAGAAAAAATGAATAGTGGAAAATAACCATGAAACTATCATATATAGGAAAACCAGCTTCTAAGAAGCCCTTTTCCCATGAATCCTAAAGCTCGCAACAGGGAAAGAAAATGGAAAAGGCTAATAATGGAGATAGCCATAAAACTATCATACATAGTAAAAACAGCTCCTGAGAAGGGCTCAGAAAAAATTGCTTACTTGTATCTTCGTATCAAGTACTCCAGAGTCTTAAGCGATGACGGCAGTTGAATATGTCCAGAAAGTAGCCGTAAATATGAACTAATTGAAACATTAATATGTTTGTTTTCCTCTTCCTTCATCAATTCTCTATCCATCTCTCTACTTTTATGGCTAAATAGATCGTTCTTATAATTCCGGAAACGCTCGTCGATATTCACAAGAGCTTCCAAACCTGCAAGTGAGTAAAAAACACAATGCGCTTGAGACCTGTTAATCTACATGAATTGGACGAGTATACGATGTTTGATTCAGACACTCCATTCAGTTTGGTAACATCAGTTGATTGATTTTTCCTTATCCCAGAATCTATTTTGTACAAATGAACACCCAAAAAAACCAAAAACCAAAACAAAATACACGATCCCATAGACATATTCTGGTGCGGCAAACCTGAAAAAAAAACATTTACTCTGGAAAGACAAACTGACCATTCAAAGCGATGTTGAAGATGGTATCAATATCAATATCAGCAGCTTCTTTGGGGTCAAATAGAATGGAAGGCCGAGTAAAAGGTCGCTTAAGAGGTTCTACGTCCGCCTGTACGATAGACTTGATTGCTTGCAGCTGCGACGCTATAGAGGTAGCCATGGAGATTGAAAGAGCGAGAAATACCAACGAAATAACTTCAACTAGAGCGGCAACAAGAAGCTAGAGAAAGTGGAGAAACAGAGTAATGGAGGTAGAGTAGAACTTTCGTCATAAACCCTACAAGAAGGTTTATGTCTTTCGCGCGAGGTTTTAACCTACTGGGGAACATGGTCCGTTCTGTTCCGAGTTTGGATAAACAATTGGACCAGACCGAAACTAAATTTTTTGGGTAATTAACAAGAAAGGCCTAAACTACACCGTTATTAACAAAATCAACTTTAAACAATTTTTGTTAATAAAATAAAGTTTAAACTATCAGTTTGTTAACAACATAGTCTGCTCTCGTTTTTCTTTTAGATGACATACATAATTTTAATGAATTATTTTATAAAAAAATATGTAAAAAAATTATGATTAATCGTAAAAATATTAAAAAATTACAAAATTTTTCATAATTTATTTTAGAGTAAAGTGTATTTTGACCTCTACAACTAAATGAAAATGACAATTTACACGTAAACTTAAATAATGACCAAACACAATCTCAATATATGGATAACAGACAATTCAACCCTTACCGTGTAATTTGCCGTTAAAATAATACATTTAATCACGAGTTCTATTTTCCTACTCAAAATGCCCCTGCTCATAGGTAAAAAAAAACCTTCAGACTTACTCATTATCCACTTCAGACTTGTGATTTGCGTTCTTCGACTCTCGACTTGTGAGTTGCGTTCCTCGATTCTTTTTTTTTTTGCTAAGCTCCCATTCTTTGTGCTCCCTACTCCGATTCGCGCAAGCTTTTTGTCGGCTCTGTCCCTTTGTTCATTGGCTCGCTTGGTCATCGAAATTGAAGCTAATTTTTGTTGATTCGAAGCTCTATTTCAGTTGTCTTTGCTATTATTGGCTGATAATCACTTTCTATCAATTATCTATAAGCTTCATCAATAATGCATTTCTCGATTATACTGGCATTTTTACATTTATATTTTACTGTTTCAATTGAAGATTGATTTATGAAATAGATAATAATCTTTGACCCACTCTTTTGGTTTTTAATTATGCTGAATTCTATTCATTTTGCAAATTTAATAATATATGAAACTATAATACTTTGTTTTGTGTAATAAAAGTACTAAAATTAACTCATTGATTTAATCAATTTTAAGAAGCTAGAGAAATATTTTTTCAAATCAGATTTGTAAAAACTGTTCTCAATTATTTATCACAATTTTTTGCCTACGAAGACAAAACATTGCGAAAGTCTTGAGTGTTAATCGGTTGGGGTCGGGAGCAGCCGAGCAGGAACGTCGAGAATCGAGGTCGAGGTCGCAAGTTGTGGTTGGGTTTAAGTGTTCGCACTTCGTCAGTTGACTGTCGAGGGCTCGGGATCGGGGTTCACCTTAGGATCAAGATTGTGGATAGTGGAAAGAAGAAGAGTGAAATGAAGACAGAATAATAGAAAAACATAGTGGAATTAGCTGAATTAATTTGGTCAAGTTTTGACTCTAGAAAGGGACATTTGTGAAAAAAACATGATATAGGCGCTGAATTGCTCATTATCCATTCACTAATGTTGTTTTTACCAATTATCTACGTTTACGGTATATATTGTCATTTTTACTTAGTTATAGGGACAAAATTACAATTTATCTTTTATTTTAATGACATGGTAGACATGTAATAATAATTTCAAACAAATTTGATATTATTGGTATATTTTTTTTATATAACCACTAATTAATTTATATTAATTAATTATCATCGTGTAAGGACTCTAATATTAGACTTTGAAATTAGAGGTTAATTTTAAAGTTTGTAAATGTAGGGGTTCTTCTGCTCATGGAATAGATTTTGGGTGTCGATTTGAAAAAAATGTTTAAGTGGTCTCTTACTAATTATGCGTAACTGTAAGGGCAAAACCAAAAACAATAAAAGCCGAAAAATTGAGCTTTATCCATCTGACCAGAATTTCTGTCAGTCTTCCTGCTCCTCTCAAGTCTCCAGTTTCAAGTCATGGCGCTCGTCTCTATTCCGCAGTCGCATTCCGTTCACTTCTCCTCAGACACTCTCCCCTTTCTTCTTCCTCGACGGCATCGCTATCGCCATCGTTGGCCTTCTTCTGCTCCTCTACTATTTGCAAGCAAGAGAAGCGACTGTATTGAATCGCAGGATAGTGGCGGCATTTCCATTCTCTGGTTCAAACACGACCTCCGAATCGACGATCATCCTGGTCTCCATGCTGCCTCCAAATTTCATTCCCTTGTTCCTCTCTACGTCTTTGACCACCGAATTCTTTCCCGTCAGCTCTCTATCTCTTTCTCTATGATCACTTATTCACTTGATTATGTCATATTTTTCTTTTACTTTAGACAGTTTTGTTCCGGTAAATGTTCAGGTTTGTCGGACGAAATGGTGGAACTTGTTCTTTTTGCTGTTGAGAACTTGAGGAAATCTTTGAGAGAACAGGGTTCTGATTTGATGATTAGGTTTGGAAGAGCTGAATATGTCATCCAAGAGCTTGTAAATGAGGTTATTTTTTGTATGGTTCATTTATTTGATAGTGACCTTCAAAGAGTGAAGAGATCTCCTAGCCCTCATCGATTGATTTTCTTAAATTCATCACGGAATATTCAAACAGGTGAAAGTTACCAGTATATTTTCTGAAGACGAGGTAGAATATGAATTGTGCAAATTGATGGATACTGTCAAAGAGACTCTGGAAAAGAAGCCTTTTCCAGAAAGGAGCCCAAATATTGTCCTTTGGAAGACTCCATTTTACGATGTTAAAGTAGGTTTACCGTTGTCTGTTTGGACTTTTTTCTTTGTTTCTCTATCTAATTGTTTCTTCGACCATATTCATGTCTGTAGTTTTTTTTTTTAATAGACATTGCATGACCTTCCGGCATCACATGATGAATTTATGAGAATTCAGTTTCCAATAACATCTCCACTTGCAGCCCCATTGTTACCTGCTGTGAACATGGAATTGAACTGGGGTAAGTTCTTGTGGGTTCTTGCTGTTCATTATTGTCATACTTCCAATGTATATTATATCATCACTCATTTGTGTTGGCATAATTGTATGTGTTTATCCATTCATGCAATTATTTTATGGATCTAATGATTCAAGTTAGAATAGAAAATGTAAATTTGATTTGATTTAGGTTCTCTACCCTCAATTGATGATGTGAAGGAATTTCTGAAATTAAGACCACCCGAACACAGTGCCGTGTGGGATGATATCAAGAAGACCTCAGCACATACCATTTTGCGCAGCAGACATTTGAAGCTTGAAACTAACTATAACAATAGTTCAAATTCGAAAAAAACACTTTTAAAGGAGCTAAGAAAATGGATTTCTGTGATGCAGAAAAATAGTCGAAGATCAGATATTCTGGTAAATGCATTGGCTGCATACTTAAGATACAACGAAGGAACTGTTCGAAATGACTGGCAGGAGTATGTGTGTAGTTCCCAGAAATAATCAAATTCTACTTATAGACATGTGAAAGTTCTTGCAATATCCAGTCTCTGAGTAAACTTTTCCCTTGTGTTGCAAAGATTAAACTTTTTCTTTATGTTGTTGAAAAAAAAAATATTAAGTTTTCTAATTGTTAAATGGAAGTTTTAGCAAGTAATTTCAATTAAATGTTATAAATATAACAATATAAGTCATAATTTTGGTGGTCTAGTGGGAATATACAGTATATTCAATGGCATGAGTTTACTCATACCTACATATTACTTTGATTCTAAATTGTATACATTTGTTGAGGTAAAGATAGTCTTTTTGGTACCTTTTTTCTTATTTTGCCTTCTGCTTTGACTGTTCAACTGGGATTGTGTTTCTATTGTAGGCTTGAGCTGTACTGTTATTATACGCTTGAATTGTTTTCTGTGTAAGGAATTATAATGGTCATTAATTTTTCCCTTCAATTTTCAGAAGCTAGTGAAAATTTTCCCAGTCTTATTACACGCTTGCAAGTCATGCCTTTGATTGCTGTATCATTCTCCTTTAACGATTTATGATTATCATTTCAATTGTTATAGGAGAAATATAGTATTCTCTTAAAATTTCTGCACTCTGCAGAATACATGAGATGATTAGTGACGCTGAAAGCAGGGATGGGGCTTCATTTGTTAAACTCTTTGGCCCTGCTATTTGTCTTGGCATTATATCTAGAAGGAGAGTGCATTACGAGGCGATCAAGTATGAAAGGCAAAGAAATTCTGGATTTGTGTCCCCATTTGAATACTCCACAGACACTATCGCCACAGCAATCGAAACTGTCTGCTCAATAGAGGTGCATGGTTTTAGTTGTGATAAACAATGTCTGATTGAGCCTACCATGGGGCCTATATGCAAAACTGCTGCTTTTACTGGATGCTTTTAATTTGTTGTGAAAGCAACAAGACCAAAATATTAAGCTATTAAGTTGAAATTAATCAAATAATTTATTAGTACATTTTAATATTCTCCCTTACCTGTAGATCTTATTTTAATTGTCTATAGACAACGAATCATTTTTCTTGGGGATAAGGGAGGTAAATATTTGAATTTGGGATCTTACACCATGATAAATCATGATCTATCGTATCTTTAAATTTTTAGATCGAAGTTAATTTAATTATTTGTGTTATTTCCTTAACACATTATAATCCTCCTTCGATTTTTTTCTACAGTGGTATTGGCTTAAAGGGTTAAAGTGTCAAGCAAGCAATCAAGTAATAAATCCTATTCGGATATGGAGATGGAATGGCTTTTTAATTCAGGTAGGATATTGAACTTACCCAGAGAAGGCTTTCTTTTCTTTTTGTTAGTAGTTGTTGCTTAGCAGTCTGCTAACAGGCAGTTCCTTTCTCAGTATACAGTTGTTGGCTGTAAAGGCCCTGCGGTTCTTCTTGTACACGGGTTTGGTGCTTTTTGGGAGCATTATCGTGATAATTTAAATGGCATTGCTAAAAGTGGAAATAAAGTTTGGGCAGTCACATTATTAGGATTTGGAGGATCAGAAAAGCCAAGCATTGTCTACACTGAGCTCCTGTGGGCTGATTTGCTTAGAGATTTCATCATTGAAGTTGTAGGTACACCAGTCCATTTAGTGGGCAATTCAATTGGTGGTATGTGTTTAACTTTTATTTTTTTTTCCACTTCACTAATTATTGACATTTTTTTTTATAAGAAGCAAAGTATATTGAAGGGAGAAAGATACAAGAGGAGAGGGGAAGAAGGGAGGGGAAGGGAAGAACACTTTTTGAGCAAAAAATAACACTTAATTTAATCTAATTTCTTTCTAATTATAGAAAACTAAACTAAAAAAATAAATTTTAAAAACCCAGAATAATAAGCTTATTTAACAATAGTGAAACTAATATTACCAAAGATTAGTAATTGGCTATTTATTGTCGAATATAACGACAATGTGATGATGCCAGGTAGCCTAAAAGATTGTCAAATCTCCTAATAATTTTGATTTTGGATTAACCTGAATCGACAGACATTGAATTAACCTCCATTTTAAGTTTGCCACAATAGAATTTAGTAATAGTCTAACTGCTTTTCTATACACGGACAGGCTATATTGCTTCTATTGTGACTGGCCTATGGCCTTCGTTGATCAAGTCTCTTGTCCTTATGAACAGTGCTGGCACTATTATTCCAGGATATTCTTTTCTGCCATTCACGAAGGTAAGTCTTGGTAAAGCTGTCTCATAAATATTCCATTGTTATAATCCTTGCAACTTCTAATATAAGAAAAAATTATATTGGTCAAACGAAAATGCAATGAGGGAGAAAAAGAGATTCTCCCTAAGAGAACATGATGGTCAATAATTATTGCAAAATGTCTTGTCCAATTAGAAAGAACTCAAAAGAAAGGATGAACTTTAGAAATGTAAGCTAATGTCGCCATAAGAAATTAATCTTATTATCCAATAGAGCATTGCAAAAATCTTAGACTGTCTTTCAAGCTGTCCTCGTCCAAAATGAGGATCGTAGATACTTCTTTAAGAAACATTTAGTATATGTTAGAGATATTTTTTTTTAAAGAAAAATTTCTTTTGTCAAAGTGTCCTAATATATTAGGGAAATCTATTTTTTCCAGCTGAAACGAAAAAATCAGTTTCTGTATACATTTTTAATAGTTTCAATGAAGGTATAGAATTATTATATAAAAACAGTATTGGAAACATATTAACCCTATCTTTAACTATTTCATATTTTAAGTTTTGAGAAGTAGAAAACGGTTTTCTCCTAAAGATTCAATTTCAATTCACTTTGGTTCTATCCTCAGCTTAAATGGATTTTATATTTTAGATGTATTTGTTTTCCAGGAGAGACGTACTTCTGGTCTGGCACGGCTGGGTGCTCGGCTCCTGTTATTCTTGTTGAGATTGAAAATTAGAGATACAGTGAAGAGTTGCTATCCTTCTGTGAGTAAATAAATATTATTTCCAGGTTTAGATATTTCTTTCGAAGATATTTACAGAATTTTCAACTTTTCTTTCCAGAGAGCTGAAAGAGCTGATGACTGGCTAATCAATGAGATGCTAAGGGCTGTATCCTTTGTGCATGTTTGAAATAGCTTTACCCCTTTTTTTTATCACAAGAAATTCATTAAGAAATAAAGTGATAAGTGGGAAAGAGAGTCTGCCCTAGAATAATTTCGAGAAATTAATAAAAAATAAAGTTTCCAATTGGCAACTTTTAAAATACTCCAGAGTTATAAGCTTTTTTAGCAATAAAAATATTAATGTTATTCCATAAATCATATTTTGAAAATATATGTTCGAATAAAATCTCATTGTAATGAATCTAGATAATTTATCAGATAACTAATACACAATGTCAAATTTTTTTCATCTTGATGTAGACTAATGGCAAGTTTACGCTTATGTATGTATGGGACACAAACATGAGACGTCGCAATATTAATGTTCGTTGGGGTGTAAGGAATACCTTAACTTGTACTAAAGTCGTACGATCCTGGCGTGCTATCGGTTCTAGAAAGTATTTTCACCTTTGATCTTTCCATTCCTCTCAACTATCTTCTCAAAGGATGTGAAGAAAAGGTTCTTGTTATACAGGTAGACTCTCTTTCTCTCTCTCTCTCTCCAACTGGTTTACTTATAGCTTCTGGAACATTTTTTCGTACTAGGGAGTAAGAGATCCAATCTATGACTCCAAATCTATGTTGGCTATGCTTAGAGAGCACTTACCTAGAATTTCAATCAAGGAATTGGATGCAGGTAAATGAAAATGTCTGTTTTTCTTTTTCTTGTTTTACATTATACATATTTTTATTTTTTATCTTTCTTTAATTCTATGATGTTCTAATTCAAGGGCATTGTCCACATGATGAGCTGCCTGAAGAAGTGAATTCTATCATCAATGATTGGTTAGTGCATATAGAAAGTAAAACTGAGGTTGAGAGCTTTCTATAAAATTCTTTTTGAAAAACTACCCTCTCTCCTCTCTTTATCTGTTGTACTTGATAATTGTATTTAGACCATTTTTTTTAATAAAATAAAATTATTGAAATACAGATTCTAGGAGTTTTTTTTTCCAACAAGTTTAAAAATGATTTTCTGTAATTAAATGATATTGTTGGTAAAAAAAAAAAAAAAATCTAGAATTCTTCTAAAAATCATAGAAGATGTAACCACAAAGTATTGTTCTTGATATGGTAGTCCAAAGATGGCTTATAATTCATTAATTACTTTTCTAATTTTTTTATTAAATAAAAAAAAAAAAACACATCAATTAAGTCACGGTTGCCAAAGCTAGCATTTCCCACATGCAAATGTTATCCTCAAATGTTCAGCTCGGGTAATGAATTCGAATTTCTTTATATGTTTTTAACAGCCAAGATCAAGAACATGTGAGTATTCAGATTAAAAAAATTGAATTAAAATTATCCTAAAAATAAATAAATAAATAATATCTAGAAATGGTCTGAAAGGCCAACTAAGCCGACATGCAGAATTTATAAATGAATTAATTAGGAAAAATGATATGGAGATGGAGGTCGACTGCTGGGGTTAGCCGCCCAAGTTGATCATTGATGAATCTTTGCAAGTTGCCAATTTTGGAATTAGGGTTTCAAATTTATCCAAAAAATCATTCAATTTCCAGTTGGATTTGATTGAGATTTGGGGAATTTGGGCCCTATGAATTATGATAGCCTTTTTTTTTTTTGTAGCTTATCAACTTCTTTTTTGATGTTCATTCCATAAAATATCCTCCCATTCTTCTTCTTTTTTTTTTTTTTAAAATATAAATATCTCTAATTATTGAGTTAAATATTATAATATTTTTCTGTTTTACACTTCCTATTTTTTTCTAGCTTAAAATAAAATACTTTCCAAGTTTTTGTAATGCGATATTTATTTATTAGTATAATTGATTGATATTTTTATAATTTATTAGTAAATAAATGGCATATTTAATTAGAGTACAAAATTAGGTTGTGTTAGTAGCAATATTAATTATTTAAATATCTCTCGATATTATTCGTTTTGAACGTGATATCTTCAATTTTTTGTTTTGTTGGTGGTGGGGAGAAAAACCCAAGATAAAGGATAGCAAGATCATCCTCTTTGCACAAAGAATTAAATGTAATTTTGGGATAAATAATAATAATTAAGATTTTAGTATAAGACTTTTAAAACTAATAATTTCCCGGGCTAGATTTATCATCTAAATTTATATTTATATTTTTATTTTTTGACCCGCACACTAATTGATGAAATAATTAAAATAAATTATAAATAGTTAAAATAATAACTCCACCTAAAGAGGTAAACAATAGAAAGTAAACTTAATTTTTTTCTTTAAAAATTTAACAATCTAATCACAAAATAATTTAGAAGTTCTCGACACTATTTCTCCATTTATCGGTTCTGCCATTGTTTTAAGAGCACCGAACAAATATTCGACGTAACGACTATTTACAAACAATCGAATTGGCAAATCATAAAAAATCTCGACGAAGAACACACATTCCATAAAAGGCCAAGTTTAATTTGAGATAAAGATCAGCTGCAAAATGCAATTTGCACAAACTTCTTTTGTGAGTTCATGAACCTTCCAACATGCAGTTGGATTGATTGTTTGTCTTTGAACATTTTAACATATCAAAAAAGCTTCAACATCATAGAAATTATGGAGATTTAGATTGTTTTTCTTTTTATTTTTCCTTTTTTTTGTTAAAAATAAAAAGAGCAATTTGCTTCAATGAATAGGATATGTTCCTTTTTTAGTTCTATAAATAGGGTTCCCTTCAATATTTTCATAACCATCTTCCCAAGCTCAATTAGAGAGAGAAAATCTAGAGAGAGAAAGTGATGGAAGGCTCATTTTTGAAAACCCTTTTTCTATTTTTAGCAGCCATTACTGTTTTGCTACAATCAGGCATAGAGGCAAGAGGAATTGCATCAGAAAGCAGCACAGAATTCATCAAAACATCATGCAGTTCAACCACTTATCCAGTCCTTTGTTTTACATCTCTTTCAGCCCATGCAAGCACAATCCAAACGAGTCCTCAACTTCTAGCCTCCACAGCCCTAACCATTACACTCTCTTCAGTTCAATCCACCTCTTCAATGATGGTGAAGCTCCTTAAATCCCAAGGCCCAAACCCGAGAGGGGTCGGTGCCATGAAAGACTGCATCGAAGAACTTGGCGATTCGATCGACGAGATTCATAAATCGATTGGAGAAATGGATAAACTCAAGGGTTCACAATTTGGGGTCGTTATGAACAATATTCAAACATGGGTTAGCGCTGCTTTAACCGACGAAAGCACTTGCACAGAGGGGTTTGAGGGGAATAACGCCATGAATGGAAATGTTAAAGTTATTGCTAGGAATCGGATCGTTGAAGTTGGGCAATTGACCAGCAATGCCTTGGCTTTGATTAATAGATATGCAGCTATTCATGGTTGACTGAAAACAAGAAATGATTTTGAAGGGTTTGAAATGTGGTTAATTTATGTATATAAGTGTCTTTTTGGTGAGAGTTCAAGTGTTTTTTTCCCTAAGTTGGAAAAGTTGTAGAAGTTTTCATATTGACAAGGAATTTGGATATGCATTTGTACTTTTTGTTGATGACAATTTGACCATCTTATTCTATTTTTGGAGAGAGAGAGTTTCATGAAGTAGAAGGAGACCATGAAAAAAATCTCAAGAGGAACTTTATTATTGTAAAAATGGTGTTTCAATTTTTATTTACTAAGACTTTTGCTACAAACCACTTGAATAATTAGGTCATCTAGTTTGACTATTTTTGAAGATTAGATCGTTGCTATCGATATTTTCTTGAATAATTGGATCATCTGGTTGGATTCTTTTTGAAAATTAGATCGTTGCTCGCAGTATTTTCTTAGCGGTCCCATTCTTATTCGTGATAGAAGAAGGTTGTTCTTCTGTCCTATAGCGACGAAAGGAATTTAATGTGGAGTGGCGAAATGTGTAATGATTTGGAAAAAAAATGTTAAGTAAAAAATAAACTACTGTCTAGAGACCGGAAAAAAAAACTGGGAGAGTGTTGAGATTGGATATCCCGATACTCCTCACTCGATACTTGAGATTATGTGCATCAACCCATGCAATGTTGTAGCTAACACATTAAGTAATCCAATTCGAACAAACATGTGATTTTATTATATGCATGGTGGTTGACATAAATAAGTTTTTAGGCTTCAATGCTAACTTGATTTTAGTTCTTCTTTGCTTATTATAACTCATATTTTAGGATTTCTGTCAATTTTTTTGTCCATAACACATAGATTATATCAACGACAAAAAAATTGTTCATGTCGTTACCAAATATAGTTGCATATAATAAAGTGGTCCAAAAACTTTATAATATATCAAGTGGGCAAGAAAAATACATTAGCTTAAAGTTTTTCTCTACTTTTTCTTAATTGCTCTTGGCTCTACATTTTGAGGACCCATTGCTATTCTTTTCAAAGCTTCTTTCTTGTTGTATTTGTGATTCTTATTCTTAATTTTAAATGAAGATAAATTAATAAGATAGAATGATTAATTAATATGCTTAATCATAGTTAGGTGACATAATTAAATAAATAAATAATATATATTTAAAAAAATATTGGGTTGATATTTTGATCATAAGACAGTCGAAAAATTAAAGTTTATTAATGGATGCAAATTATTAAGATAATAACTAATTTAAACCTCAAATTATGAGATTTTTTAACACCTCTTGAAGCATCAAATCTAACAAGCTAAATTTCAAATTGTCAAAAATTTAACAAATCAAATCATGTTGAGTCCATGATTTCCAAAAACAGGGGGCCGTTTTCATTTTTCGCCTAAAACAGGAGATCGATTTAATTTACCGGGCCTCCGTTTTGCCACTTAAGAAACGAGAGATTGGTATGGGGGTGGAGATTCCTCCCTCCCTTAAACGTGCGGTGCACATGCATTTAAAACAGAGGTCCGTTTTCGGAATTGGATCCCCATTTTTGGTTAAACCCCAAACGATATTAGATTTACTTGAAATTTTCATCACATGTTCATCACATCATGGAAAGATAATATAAAAATATTTGTGATTTTCTAACACTTGTACGATTTATTGTAATTTTAGTTAATTATTTTATAAAATAGACGTAAAATAATTATAAGAAATCCTAAAAGTGTTAGAAAATCACGCAAAATTTTTAGATTATCTTTTCATAATGTGGTAAACACATGAAAAATTTTCAAGTAAATATAATATCGTTTGGTATTTTTTAAAATTAATTTGTAAAATGAAGAATGAACGAGGGGTATTTTAAAAAAAATACAAAATAATATTGGATTTATTTGAAAATTTTGTCACTCATGAAAAGATAATTTAAAATTTTTCATGATTTTCTAAAACTTGTATGATTTATTATAATTGTTTTACATCTATTTAATAAAATAATTAACTAAAATTACAATAAATTGTACAAGTGTTAAAAAATCACGAAAATTTCAAAATTATCTTCGCATGATGTGGTGAACATGTGGTAAAATTTTTAAGTAAATTCAATATCGTTTGTTATTTTTTAAAAATTAATTTATACAATTTATCGTTTAGGGTTTAACCAAAAACGGGAGCCCGATTCAAAAACAGACCCCATTTTAAATGCACGTGCACTGCACGTTTAAGGGGGGTTTCCGCCCCTCACATCAACCCCCCCATTTTCTACGTGGCAAAATGGGAGCTTGGTAAATTAAATCGACTCTCGTTTTAGGCAAAAAATGAAAATGGCACATTGTTTTCAAAAACCGAGGGCCCGACAGAATTTATTTTGTTAAATTTTGAATAATTTGAAGTTCCGGTTGTTAGATTTGATATTTTATAAGATATTTTTAAAAAATTTCATAGTCTAAAATTTAAATTGATTATTACCCAAATTATTAAAGTGGATGTATCATTTCCAAAATAAAAATTTGCAAGTTTTGTTTTTCGAGAAGAATTAAGGTTAAGGTTTACAAAGAAATAGAGGACTTTATTTGCATCCACCGACGAGATATTGTCTATTTTGTACTGAAGTACGATGCCCAAACACATTTGTTTTTGATTTAGCCCTCTAAAATATCGGTTAGTCATCTATCTCAACAACTTCACATTGATCTTCAAAGTCTCAAACTCCTATCAACCCATTGATTCAAATTTTACGTACGAAAACAAAGCATTTGTCTATAATGTCCTAACTCGAATTGTAACATCCTTTAGAAATCATGAGCATAATTGCTATCAATATCACCACTATCATTAATAAGAAAACCTTTAGGATTGATAGCGAGAAACTTGTTCAGAAATACTATAATGAACAAATACTACAATGAACAGAACACAAGTGTTTCTATTTTATCATCATCAAATCAATCACCGTTCACATTTTTTTTCATCATCAATGAATATATATCTCTTTGCTTGTAAAAACATGTTCCGAATTATTTGAAAAAACATTTTGATTGAGGGGATTTGGTAGCTGGACCGTCACCCCGGAGCATGGTGCAGCCATAAGCAGAACCTCATTTGTTCTAGACTAATTAATCCAGAGCAAGCAGAGAGTTATTATTTAATCAGAAACAATTCATATTTATCCAAAAATTCTTTCAAAGAACAAAACTTAACTAAAGCAGATGAACCACAAATGACTTGGATTAGTCTTCAAATGTATATGAACGTTTAGCTACACAAAGAATGATGAAAGAAGATAAAATGAAAACACTGGGACCATGAAACATGTGTTTTGAAAATGACTCGAAATTTTTGACTCCTGTGTAGTGTTATACGCGACAAGCAAGGCATATGAATGAAACCCGCGTAAAAATCTACCATGACAAAATCAAAGCAACTATAGAAGTACTCACATCATTAGCAGAAAAATGCAAAGATGTAAACGTAAACGAACGAGATTAGAAAATGACCGATCGGGTTTAAACCTCCCCCAAGAACTGATTCTGCGGCAGATTTATGTGTTTGGTTCCTGATGTACACATGAAACAATAATCAGGCAATGCAAATGCGTGTGACACAGAGAATGAGAGAGATTTAGAGGAATGGAGAGAGAAAGAGAGACATACTTCTGCAAGTAGCTCAGAGCACCGCAATAAATAACGTTTGAAGGAGGAGCCATCTCAGTTTCTCCATTTTCTTCTGGATTCACAATTCTCATATATGTTTCTTGGCCTAAATGCCATCTGTCAAGATTTTCTGATCTCAGATTCCATACCCCAGTGTTGTCCAGTGATATAAATACTGCCGTCCAAGCTCCGGGATAAACCTTTAAAATACAAAATACCGACAGAAAAAGATATCAATCACCATAAAAACATATTGCCCTCCTCCCACAAATTATGATGGAGTTTATGATAATTCCTGTCAATTTCCAATTACCAGCATATATTTCGCCTCAATAGACAAATCAAAGATTTACGATAAAACTGCTGCCACATTTTTTTAATTATGACATTTCACTTTATATGTGTCATCCCGACTCGCAAAGATCATCAAAACTACAAATACAAGTTGATTTTACATTTACATTACAAAACATACAAACCTGGATAGTACTGCGAATAATTGCATCCCACCTATTGTAGGAACCTCTTCTATCTTCAGTCCAATTACCATAATCCATTCTGCATTCAAAGTAATTTTTCTTGGTAAAAGAAAAACCAAGAGAAGATAAAATTTTACTTAGATTTCAATAAGAACTCTTACCCAACAACAAAAAATGCATATCCATCGACATGAAAACTCTGTACTGTGGTATCACTGTTCTGCAATACTATTTCGATAAATCCTTTATACGTAGCATTAATGATTGATATGTCCGCTCGTGGGTCTCTATTTAGAGGCGTACTGGGGAAATCTAGCTTATAAGCTCCCTTGACATTGTTAAGATCGGCTAGCCTTATTGGTGTATTGGGATTGACAAATGAAATATCATTAAAAGTAGCTTTAAGTAAGCCATCAATCTTTACGAGCGAATCACTCTTCAATACGTAAGTCTGGGTAACATTAATTTGACCATAGTGGAAAGACCCCTGAGGATTAGGCCGAGCACCACTTGCAGTCACATTTTGTCTGATACAATAAAAATTAAAATCAACACATTGCCAAAGATTTTAACCTTATAATAATGTCCATTTAAAACTCAAGAACTTGAACAAAAGTTGAATGTTAGAACATACCTCACAGTCCTTGCTTGATTCATTGACCACTCCTTATCGTACATATCATTTGGCGGATCAGGGAGAGGACCAGTGGCGGACCCTTTTGAGTTGGAATAACTTAAGATGGCAACTCCCTTCACTCTATCCCAAACTGATCCATTTCCAAATCTAGCACTTGCAACAATGTAGTAATCAGTGCTAGCATTCTGGTCCATCGAAACCAAAAATGAGGATGATTGCCCCGCATGAATGTCAAAGGTTGTGTAATTTTGTTGCACCGTATAACATCCCTCTGTCTCCACAAGAAGGAGATTGTGATTCTGAATTCTGAAGTTCAAGCTAGTAGAAATTCCAACATTGTTCACTCGAAGTCTATAAGTTTTGCCTGCAAATATAATAATAAATCACTCTCCCCTTCCCAAACCTTTTTCTAAACAACATAAAAACAACCAAATAATGAGATGGTGAAATTATAATGAAAGAAGGTATTTTAGATAGTGGAGTTACAGGTAATTAGCCACCCTCATCGATCAAACAACAGTCGTCCTCATCAATTATCAATCAAATGATGGACTACTAACCGACAATCATAAGATTAAGACAACTTAAATATAATCATACAGTAAGACAACCTTACCTGGGTCAACATGAATGGTTTCATGATCAATGCCATCAGGTACAAGAGTGGTATTGTACCGGAAAGGTCCTTTTCCATTAATAAGAACACCATCTGGAACTCCAAGATCTTTGCCCGAATCAAGTGCTGCTCTCAATGACTAAAATATAAAGAGAAACTAGCACTGTAAATTTAAATTACATCTTTGATTTATTCTTTCTCAAATTTTTTTAGTTTAGTCGTAAACTTACGGTATGATTTGTGGTATACCAATCACCAATCATGATGACAATGTCTCCATCAGGCTGTGCAAATGGAATCGCGATAATGCCTCGATTATTAAGAATTAAGGGGCCATAACCGCCAGATGCTCTCTGGAAGTTGAGAGATGGGAAGTAGTAGAAACTCCCAATTTGATCCTTTACTTGAAACTGGTACGTGAAGTTCCAGGTTGGAGGAATTGGACAGTTAGTGCCTAAAACGCCATCCTGCCATGAATTTCTTCGCATTTGGATTCCAGACCTAAATCACAGATTAGCTTTCACAATAAAAATAGTGTTTCCACACAAAAACATTTACATGGTAAGAAATGAAATGAAAGAAACAAACATTTTCTGAAAAAACTTACCAAGTCATGAGGAGATCTTCATCTAGCTCGTTCCACACGTTGATCGCCACATTATAATTCGTCGTAGCATTAATTGGTGGCCCTGGAAACTGTCCATTAACCGCTATTACCTGTCACAACAAATGAACTAAGACTTGGTAGGAAGAAAACGTACTCAATTTCATTTTGGATCTATATGAGCGTTGTTCAATTTCATCAGTTCTACATATTTAGAAATAAAACGTAGAAATTAGAATAGCAAAATGCTAATCTATAAGAAGACACAAGAAAAAATATGAAGTCGAATCGCTGACAAACGAACAATCATAAACAAACAAAATAAACTAAAAATAAAAGAACGAATATATAAATTATTTTACCATACTCAAAACAAAGAGGAAAAACGATAGAATATAAAATCCCCTATAAAGCATACGTTGATTCATTTACAAATTTCTCATAAAAATAAAGAAAGAGAAAAAAAAGTTGTGTACCACAAAAACCATTGTTTGAATAAAACAATAGCGAGAACTCTAGAAGTCTTGCACCATAATAATATTGAAATATGCAAATCACAGAAGCAGACATCCAGAAAAGGCAAAAACAGAGCAGAAAAACTAATACTGACATGATGATAATTAAACAACTGTAATCCAGCTAAACCCAAGATCTCAACACAAATTTATACAAAACCTACCAAAGAAATGATAAGAAAGAGAAAAGAGAAGACCCAGAGTCCTATGAAAAATCAATGCACAATGCCGTCTAAACAGAAATAGATCTAGAATAAAACAGTACCAGTGCAAATAAAACTTTCTACGATTATTACGAACAAAAAACAAGTCTAAAATTTCGGCAGTAAGTAAAACAAAAG